>PVIA01002635.1:0-199730 GCA_004024845.1 Tonatia bakeri | reverse complement strand
GAGGAGAGGAGAGGAGAGGAGAGGAGAGGAGAGGAAGAGGGAGCGACATGAGATGAGCATGAGTTGGAAGAGAAGCAGATTCAAGATCCTGCATGTTTAGGTGTCTCTATTTCTGTGTGGGCTTAACTTTACTATTTCTCACTCTATGGCCCTCTGACTGCTTATTGTTATCAATGTCTTAATAATAATAACTGCTTACTATTATCAATGTCTTTATCAGCATTTACAGATAGTGACACAGACCAGCATTATATATTAAGTTGCCTTCTGAGGCAATGCATATTAATATTATATATTAATTCATTGATAATATATAAAATGTTATATAAATCATATATAAAATTAGACATAAAATATATATTACTATATTCACCAGTTACCATACACTTCAAGAAAATAATCTTCTAAACAATATGACTACATAAGTTTGTTCTGCATAATTGATTCTGCATATTTACTTCAAAAATGTATAGCTTCCATTTATTTTATCAACAGGCATCCAAAGAAGAAATAAAAACTAATTGAATAGGTGGACAAAAATAGGAGAAAAGAGTAGCAAATATCTATGTTGTTCCTTTCCACTGCAATTCCTTCACCCTTGGCTCTGAGATAGAATGTTCAGTGGCCTAGCTCTTCTTCCTCTTAAGTGGGCATGTTGACAATGCTTCCAACCAGGCAATGCCTTAGTTTTATTGGTCATCATTTTCCTGCATTGGAGGGGGTCATAGAACCTAGTGAGACAACGCCAATTGTAGTAGTTCTGATGTCCATTGTACAGAGACAAAACTATATTGTGTGGGTACATGTTATGAATGCTGGTAGGATTCTCTATCCTCATTGGCTTACTTCCAGAGGAAAGTAAGTTTGAATTAGTTGAGACTAAAAAAATTATTATAGGGAAAATATTTTAATAAAACAGAATGAACAGCTGGTTGGATTGTGTTGGCTAGTAAAAATTGTTTTTGATAAATAATATCAGAATCAGAGCATCATTAGTTTGACTTGCTTTCTATCTGTTCCAAAGAAAGAAAAATTTTCATAAACAGATTATACCCTGCCTTTCTTAATATTTTCAACACCAAAGTTATCATAAATAACATTGTAGGATGGATATACTATATTTTACATCCTTTAGTTCTTTTATCACAAACCCTGCAGCCACTTACCCATAAGGAAGGAAGGATACAAAGGATCCTCTTAGCATGGTGCTGAAGACCATTATCCAATGTTTGAGTATCTAACGCATCTGCCACTATATATTACTGTGAATATACAAAGGGACTTTAGAGTTTTAAAACATCTGCCTTTAAAAAACCTTTTAAGTAAAATAAGCATTTCTAAGAAGCAAAATAAAATTTATTTTTGTATACTCTAAATCCTATTCCATTATGTTTTTAAAACATAGGATAAAAATAGAAATTTAACTAAACATAAATTAGAAAAGTATCTTTAGAAAACTAAATGGCACTTGAATGATACTCATATATATGGTCTGCTTACACAGAGCCTATAATTCTTAATGAAAATATTCTTAAAATGGAAGAGGGGAAACACCAACAGAACCTGCATTCTTATTGTCTCTACAAGGGTGGAAATGACTAATTCTACCACTATAGTACATAATCTTTTTTTCCCTTCTTTTTAATTGTTGTGCAATTACAGTTGTCCCCATTTTCCTCCCATTACTTCCCCCTCCCCTACCCACCCCCATTTCCCACATTCAATCCTCACTCCCAACCCCATGGTCTTTGTCCATGGACCCTTTATACATGTTCCTTGAAGACCCTTCCCCTTCTTTGTCCCATTATCCCTACCCACTGCCTCTGGTTACTGTCAGTTTGTTCTTTATTTCCTTGTCTCCAGTTCTATTTTGCTTGCTTGTTTGTTTTGTTGATTAGGTTTCACTTATAGGTGAGATCATACGGTATTTGTCTTTCATCGCCTGGCTGATTTCACTTAGCATAATGCTCTCAAGTTCCATCCATGCTTTTGCAAAGGGCAGGAACTCCTTCTTTCTTTCTGCTACATAGAATTCCATTGTGTAAATGTACCATAGTTTTTTGATCCATTCATTTACTGATGGGCACTTAGGCTGTTTCCAGCACTTGACTATTGTCAATTGTGCTGCCATGAACATTGGGGTGCATAGGTTCTTTTGAATTGGTGTTTCAGAATTCTTAGGGTATAATCCCAGCAGTGGAATTACTGGATGAAAAGACAGTTCCATTTTTCATTTTTGGGGGAATTTCCATACTGTTTTCCACAGTGGCTTCACTGGTCCACATTCCCACCAACAGTGCACTAGGGTCCCCTTTTTCCACATCCTCGTCAGCACTTTTTGTTTGTTGATTTGTTTGTAATTGCCACTCTGATCTGTGTGAAGTGGTATCTCACTACCACTCCTACTCCCACTATTATAGTTAACATCTAATATCTTCCAAGCACTTTTATATGTGCTGTACATATATATTTTTTATTAAACACTCATAAATCCCCTACAAAGTAGATACCTTAGTACATCTATTTTTAAGTGAGGAAACTGAGGCATGCATATTAAGGAAATTATGCAAGTAGTGCTGTTAGCATTTATGAATTGATAATTTGAGTGAAGCATTCTGTCTTAAGAGCCACTTTTTAAATCATCACATTATAGTTACACTCAATTAACAAAAGAAGAGTTGAGGAATAAATGCATCTATATAATGTGAGCCAATGAACATAGTTTTGATGTCCCATTCAATTTTGTTTTGTACTGGTTTTAGTTGTATAGCTTACTGGTTAGACAATAATATCCTTTACATAGTGTTCTCCTAAACATTTCCAGTACCTCAACTGGCACCATACACAGTTCTTGCAGTATTATTGACTATCCTCCCTATGCTTTAGTAAGAACTCTAATTGAGTGACAGACTCAAGTGGATAAAAGCTTTTTCTGATGGAGAGCATTAGAATAAGCTTCAAAAATGACTTGGTATTTGACATAAATCTTAAAGGCTGGAAAAGAGTCTATTAAGATACAGATACCCTGATTAGTGTAGCTCAGTTGGTTCAGTGTCATGTTGCAAAGTGAAAGGTCATTGGTTTGGTTACCAGTCAGAGCACATGCCTGGGTTGTGGACCACCCCCTGTTGGGGTGCAAGTGAGAGGCAACCCATCAATGTTTCTCTCACTCTCTTTCTCCCTTCCCTCCCCAATCTGTAAAAGTAAGTAAATAGAATCTTAAAAAAAGATATAGGTACTTCAGAAAAAATTAAGATCATATATGAATGAAAGGATTCTGATTCATGTAATAGAAAAAATATTATAGAACATAAGGAAAATTTTGAACAATAGAGTGAAACAAGATTTTTTTGTAATGAAGACAATTTTAGAAGTAGTCTCACAGAATGAATAGTTGGTAAATAAGAAATGATAGGTATCAGAGAATACTTAGAAAGAAATAGAAAATAGCAGTGTATTTAAAAAGATCTGATCTATGAAAGTTTCTTGGAATAGAATAAGAAGATTCTGAAGATACTCCTGAGATAGAAACTCTGACTTGACAAGATTGCTTGTGGTGATAAAGGGAGAGACAATGGTCAGAAAGGACATTAAAATCAATAACTCAGTTAACATGGTAAGTTATATCCTGAGATACAAAATGAAAAAGAAAAACAGCCTAGGGAAGTAATACTATTATTTCATGTATAAATCTCATAAAGTTGTAGTGTCAATGAGATAGATCTTCACAGACATGTTCAACAGGAATGTGGAAATAAGGTTTTAGACTTCAGAGGAGATGTTTGAATTGGCATACTGGTTAGGCTGTTGTAGTCATTTAGATAAAAGTCAAAGCTCTGTGAATGGCTGTCACTGCACAGAAAGCAGAGAAAACAGAGGAAACTGAATGCAATGACTAAAGTATGTGAGGTGACGGGGGTATTAATTAACTCTATTGTGATAATCATTTGATTTTATATAAATATTTACATATATTATATATAATCACATTGTATACCATACACTTATACAATGTTATATGTCAATCTTATAAAGCTGGGCAAAATAAATATGGATAGTTCAATCAAAAAGCAAACTCAATGCTTTCAATTAAGGTTAGGCAAAAAAAAAAAAAAAAGAAGGGAAGAAAGTATAAACAACAGACTAGCCCCTAACATAGCCCCTTAACAAGGCTTTAAGTAAATATCAAATAACAAATATCTGAATATTGGGGAGGAGACATCAAGAGAGAGAAGAGAAGAAGAGTGTAGACAGTATTGTTGCAGACTTAAAGATAAACTGAGTCTCAAAAAGATGTTGCCAAATAATGGAAAATTTTTAGGAATGAGGCCTAAGAATTGATTGCTGTTGATTTTGGCAACTTGAAGGTTTTTAATTTCCTATTTAAAATCAATTTACAGAGACAGAATAAGATTGCAGTACTTTGAAGAATTAGCAGAAAAAGGAGAATATGGAATAACAAAAGCTACACTTAACTTTATAGAATTTTTTTAAAGATAAAAGTATGATACTTCAGTAAGAAGTGAGGTCAAGATAATTTTTTTGGATATAGAAGAATTGAACTTTTTATTGACCTTTTGTACTGGCAATAGATAAAAGCAGAGGAAATAAATGGGAAGAAAAATTGGGTAAATACCCAGAGGAGAAAAGAAGACAAGAATTTAGAGCACAAATATAAGGCTCATATGTGAAGAAGAGTAAGAATAAGACGACTTATGGAAGGAGAAATGTATTGAACCCTATTTTACTCCCTCAGAATAGGTTTAATCCATTCCTTATTGATGGTAATCACAGATCAGGAAATCAAGCTACCACAATTGCTAGAAACATAAGTGAAATCACGAAACTAGCGGGAGAATATGTTTTGCAATGTCCTATCCAGGGCTCCAGCAGGGGAACAGTGAGGCAGTTCTGATTTCAAACACTTGTTTTATTTTTGTTGTTATATACCACGCAGTGGGAGAGTACCCAGGCAGGTACTAAGCTCAAATATCAAGTTTCTTTTGATACTTACTACTCAGTTTAGGTAGGTTAATAATTGCATTCCATTATTGATTAAGCTATGTGCCCCAAAAGTCCAATTATTTCTGTTTGGTGTTTCTATTATCATAAAGTACAAACTATTTACAAATTTATGTAACAACACTGTTAGGCCTTTATAAATTTTTGATTTAAAAATTTTCATATATACACTTAAACATATTTATAAACTTATCTTTGTATAATTCCTGGTCCAATTTCCCCATCTGATCTATAGTACTGATGAAATTAACTTACTAAGAGTAATTCTGAAAAATGTCAAAGTAGTCAGTCTCGTCTCCTGCCTGGGAAAGCAAAAACAGAATTAGAGGATTTTGGTAAAATAATGAAAAATATGTTTCTGAGAAATAAAAGATGTCAAGTGAAGAAATACAAAATCATCCTATGATATTAGTGAGCAAACCCAGATTGCCAGATTGGAAACCCAGCAATGACCCTGGAAAAGTCAGAGGGCAAGCTATAGTGGTTAACATGTGCTGCGTTATATTCCTGTGGACAGGCTCATTATAGCAGTATGTGCTGAAACTCTATGTGCCTCTCCTCACTCCCCACTCGTTGTGGGGAGGAAACTGCTCATTCTAAATTTCATGGCAAGATTTTTAGTGGAACTACTGCTTGGACATACTGATGGGGTTGGGAAGGCCATGTGACTCGCACTTGACCTAGAGTTCTTCCCCAGGAACTCTCTGACAGTGCACCATATTTTTTTCAGACCATAAGACGCACCTAGGTTTTAGAGGAAAATAGGAAAAAAATTTTGAAGCAAACAATGTGGTAAAATATTTAATAACATAAATAACATAATATTTCACCCATGTAAATGTAAAGCTCCATTCAGACTACAAGATGCACCTCTATTTTCCTCCCAAATTTTTTGGGGAAATTATGTCTTATAGTCCAAAAATATCTTCGTATTTTTCTATTATGTTGAGTTATGTCTTCTGTCATTTGTAATCTAAACCTTCCTGATTAATAGAATAACTAAAATCAATACAGTTTATTTGCTTGGAATTAGCGTTAGTTCAGCTTACCTGGGTTTTATGAAAAAATAATCTAGCAAGCTCTAATTCTGTATTTATAATAATTAGTATATAGAAAAGGTTAATATTTGATGTGGTATAAGTAATCATGTACATTAAAAATAATGCTAAAATTATATAAATAATATTTTCACAAGAAAACAGAACTGTTTTCAAGTAGTTTGCATTCAAAATATGTGCCAGTTACAAGTGATGCTTAATGTTTTGTTACAATATGTTTCACTGAACACCTACATGGAAATCAGCTTGTATTTTTGCTGAGAAGTGTTTCATAATATAAAAACACTTGTTTTGCTGTTGTTATGCATAATGAATACATTATTATTTAAAAATCATCAGACAATATTCATTAGGTTTAAATTTCTGTTGATACACACATTATCCAAAACATGTTTTCTGGCAAAGGTAACATTTTTGTTTTTCATTTTAGAACACATTTATTTTGGTACTTCACTTTTAAATTTTGCATTTTCTCTCCAGTTCTTATTTAATAGATAAACACACTAAATTTTTTTTAAAAACATGATGGATAACATTAGACTTGTGAGAAGCATCAAATTATTTAACATTACGGTCTACTCTATTATTTTGTCTCCTTACAAGTATTAAATGTACAATTGTGTCGGCCGCAGAATTCTTTTAATATTGACCCAATTTTCCTACAGAGCATAACACCAGCATAAATACAATGCCCGCATTGGCAGATAAAAGAAGAAGAATTTTTTTACTTTTTTTAAAGATTTTATTTATTTATTTTTAGAGAGACGGGAAGGGAGGGAAAGGAACATCAATGTGTGGCTGCCTCCTGTGCACCCCCTACTGGGGACCTGTAACCCAGGCATGTACCCTGACTGGGTTCACAGGCCTGTGCTCAATCCATTGAGCCACACCAGCCAGAGCTTTTTTAAAACTTGTTTTTAATTGTTGTTCAACTACAGTTGGCTCTATTTTTCCCTCACCAGTGGTAACTGCTATTTTAATCTGGTATTTGTCTTTCCAGGTGATATCCTTCTATTTCCTTAATTATCTGAGAAAATACTTATAAAATATACAGAATTATATATATATTTGTCATAACATTCATATCTGTATTTACTATGGATGTAACATTCTATATATTATTAAGCCATTTTCATTCACCCTTTTATTTGAAAGATTTTTCTATGGAAACAGACATAAAATTAAATAATTTTTAAGTGGTACACATAGTTTTCCATAATGTCAATACATTGTAGTTTAGTTAACCCAGTTTCTTACTCATGGGAATCTGGGTGGACAATTGTCCTTATTTGGGGGCTTGCTGCCAACAACAAACAAATCAAATGGCTGCACCCTGGTGCTTATTATTCTCATTGTCTAAACTTCCTGCCACTGTTGACTTCAGGTGGGACCACTATTCCATGAAGTACATCACCCCACATACATTCACTAGATATCTGGAAAAAAAATGTAAGTACTGCAAAGTTAAGAAAGACAGTTAATTTGTCAAAAATAAACAAGCAAGCACACAAGCAAACAACAAGTAAGTTTGGAAAAAGGATTAGGGTATTAATCATAATTACTGCAAACTAGCATTAAATAATTCCCTTCAAAATTAAGATGAGTTCAATTAAAACTCCCTGTGCTAAGAGAGGGACTGAGTCACAAATTATACTTATGATCTACTTGAATATTTTGTTTTTCTTTATACTATATGTACTTTTTCAAAAAGGAATCTGAGTTCATTTTAGATAGTTTTAAATGTGTACTGAAGTTGGGATTACTGTCTTAAATATGCTTAAGTCTGTGATGGTAAATTAATTAAGCAGTAGATGAAACCAGCAGTTAACAATTCTTCTCTGAGGTCCTCCTAAAAGAGTAAGATGTTCCCCAACGTTATCAAAAGATAAAGTTACCTGGTGCTTGCTGTTATCTCAGAAATGAATATGATAACTCTGTAAATAAGCCAAACACTTCTGAATTGAGCTAAAAATCTTAGCCAAAGTGCAACTTCAATGTTTTGGGAATGTAGTTTTTAAACTGTCAGTTAAGTATCGGCCATTGCGTCTAGCTGTTTTGATAGCGGCAGACAGTCTATGTGAGCAAAAATAGAACCAAGTCATCTGAAAAACAGGGCACCTAAAAAGCGAAAAAGTGATGATGATGGGAACAAACAAAAATTATATTCTGGAAGGTTAGAAACACCTGCTGTTGGTATTACTCAAACATTATTGGTTAAGCAGGACACTTTGCAAACACTTAAGGAGCATTGTCTTGTCAGACTTATAATCTGTACCATTCACTGAAGTAGAACATTTGTTAAATTTGAAGTTCAGACTTTAACCAATCATCTTTCTACTCTCAAAGAATACTGTTGTCTAATGATATAGGATGAGTGGACAAGCATCTCTGCGTTAAAATGTTACTGAGAACATTGGCATTGACCTACATGGACCGATCTTATTTATGATGTAAGCAAGGACTACAAATTTGTAACTTGGTGGAATAAAATATCTTCTAGACAAAGAAGAATTTTGAGTAAAATGGAAGTCATTTTCTATTTTTCCAAACTGAAATGAGTATTCAGCAAATTTATCCAAAATCAGGGCAATAAACAGAAGCTCAGACTACTGCGTTTACCTAAATAAAGAAGGTATTCTGCAAATGTTAAATAAATTAAGTCATCTTGAAATCTATTATATTTATGAGATATAAAATCTATCTTTCATGCTCTCTTGTTTTAAACTTAATATATTCTGTATTGCAGAACCTGTATTATAATGTAGAGCATTTTATGAATTGAACAGATGTTTCTGTTATTATAATACAGTTGAATTATTTAAACTAACACGATTTCTACAGAAGTGATCTTAAATGCACCTCAATAAAGTTATGAATAGCTTAGCTTAATTACATTTAATGAAATGTAAGAAAGCTGCACATTACCCAGAGGCATGTAAAGTAAAATGTCTTATAATTTTTAGAAATTTAAATTTTGGGTGTAACAATATTTTATGTTTATTATGCAAATTAAGATCTATTAAGTCAGAAATAAAGTATCACTTATTTACAAAATTTAAATATATTTTAAGGACAAATGACAGAGTTTATATATTTTTCACACCCAAATTTTAACTGTTTCTTATAGAATGTATTAATATTAAAAACAGATTGCAGGAAGATAGGATATAATTTAAAGCAAATATCAAATATGAATATCAACTAAAATGATTTATCAGAGAAATTATAAAGCACTAAAACAAAGTGTACCTTAAAGCACATTTTGCCATTCTCTGCACCCAATGAAAGATTTTCTGAAATCTAGAAGGTGAAACTTTTCTCAGCCTGCCTTCAAGTGTAAGAAAATGTTGAAATCTTGCCGAGAAACCTAGAGGTGCTTTTTGTTTTTAAATGTTGCTTCTTAGATTTAAGGCTGCAGAAGATGTGTTTAACTTCTTTCCGCATTGAAGATTTACTTAGTGATGTAGGACTCTGTTTTTCTTTCATCTCTATAAGGTGAACCAGAAGAAACTTAACTACAGATGTGGAATCTTCAAACTATTTATCTCTTTGTATAGTTATGTGAACAGCACTGTACTAGGCCTTTTAAGGGCAATCTCTTATAATGCATTATATAATATATATGTACATGTGTATATGTATATAAAAATGAATACATAGATATGTGTAAAAATGTAGCACCTGGAAAAAGAATACTATCTAAGTACAATAAACTCATTAGTTCTGGCTATCATTACTATATACAACTCAAGTCCATATTAATTTTCTCTATCTTGGGTTCCTTTTAAGATGCTTTGTTGCAATATCTCTTCCCTTACTTTGGATTATTTTGCTTAATTATAGATATTTTTAGCAATCATTACAACCTTTGCCCATTTTTAATTGGTTGTTTGCTTCTTTGGTGTTGAGTTTTGTAAGTAGTTTGTAAATTTTGGTTATTAACCCCTTGTCAGATGTACTGGTGAATATGTTCTCCCACTCTGTGGGTTCTCTTTTTATTTTGTTGATGATTTCCTTTCCTGTGCAAAATCATTTTAGTTTGATGTAGTCCCATTTGTTTATTTTTTCTTTTGTTCCCTTGCCTGGGAAGATATATCTAATAGAAAATTGCTATGAGCAATGTCCAAGATTTTGCTACTTATGTTTTCTTCTAGGATTTTTATGGCTTCAGGTCTAACATTTAAGACTTTGATCTATTTCAAATTTCTTCTTGTGTGTGATGTAAGGAGGTGGTTTAGTTCTTGTTAAAAGTTGCATTTATAATAAAGAATTAAAATAATTTTAAAAAATGTAATGCTAGTTCCCGCTTAATCTTCTGGGTTGATGCAATTGAAAGTATTTAGAAATAAGATGAATTGTTTCAAATGCATAACATTTAAAAATACAAAATCTTGTCTGAAATAAAATAGGAGTTTTCATGGTATTGAGCAACATAAAATAACAAGAATTTAAAAACTTAAGTTTTAAATTCAACTCATAATCTTTTATTTCTAATGTATGTTTATTAAAATCATGTTATTTATTGACTTTATACTATGTAAATATCCTCAGTTTAATCATCAAATACTCTTTATTGGTGGGCAAGAAAACAAAAGAGGAAATTTAAAGAACAGTACTGATTAACAAATATTTGAAAAACCATCATATGATTTAGCTATGTAAGTGAACTAAAAGTTGTATTTGCCATTGGGTGTTTGTCACAATCAACTCATTCTGTGTCTTCCAGTACTTCAGTCAAGACCTGGAATCACTGAACTCTGAATGGTTCTAAACTTCCCTGGCTGCTGGCTTCCTCGGAACAGATAATTAAAAAACTTGAGGACTTGATCTAGATAATCTCAATAATCAAGTAACACACAGGAGATATTATCATGGTGATAGAGGAATCCTGGATACATTTACCAGATTCTTCCACTGGGTCTAGTGAATTTATTATAGGCATGCATGATATAGAGTATGACCCTATCTATGGTCTGCTGAATCACTATTACCTAAAATTTAAGAATACACAGGACCAAGAGAGGAACAAAGGTCACAAGAAAACAATAAGGCAGAACATCTAGAATCTGAAGTCAGTAAAAGTACTAGAAAAGCAATGGATGGATTCCTTTGCAGATCCATTAAAGAGCTGTAGTGAACTCCTTAGATTCTGTTTCGATCATGGGTAACAAAGCACAAAAGAAGTGACAATCTAATATTGCAACATTGTACTAAATTAACACCTTAGTGATTTTGTGTAGGGGCCCCTAACAGAAAAGAGTTCTTTATGATGCATCAGAAGGCTTCAGTACTGCGGCCTTACACGAAACGAAACATTGGCATCTCACTCTGAGGTTTCCTTGCCCAATCATGGGCTTGAGGAAAAAGATTGGGTGCATGGTTGGAAAGGATGAAAATAATTCAAGTGCAGAAAAATTTAAATAACATAGTTTTAATAACATATAAAGAAATTTTTAAAGAGACCATTCAATGGCAGAGGAAAGAAAAAATAAATGTTAATGGTTCTGAAAAGAAGAAATTTAAAGAGAGAAATTATTGATGCCTCATTACTGTATTTCATATATTAAGAACATATGACAAATACAGAAAATTTCACACATTTCTCATCAGTTTCTTGGAAGATCTGCCGTCATTCGCTTTCCATAATAGGAAAAGAAATAATCTTTTAAATAAAGGAAACAACATGTCATTTTGTTTTGAGCACGCTGTGCAATTCAGTACAAATGAACTAATTTTATACCTGATAAACCATTAGAAGAATGCTCAGATATCATTTAGACCAGAAAGAATGGGAAGATCACATTACAAATAACAGATTCCTATCAATGTCAAAAACACATCAGTTGATTGTTTTTTTCAACAAGGTTATTCCATCAAACTTTGGTCAGTGTTCAAGGCTACTTATCTGGTATCAGATAACTGTAATTGTTAGGTAGTCTATGCAAGGGTGGACAATTTTTAGGCCAAAGCATAGGAATGGGTAGTGCATGGAGCTTTTTATACAAGAAAATTTTGAGGCCATATCCAGGTTCAGGTAGATAGAGGATCATGATTAATTGGTGTTTTCCATGAGTCCAAAATAGAGAATATGGAAAAGATTGCACCAGTGTTAGCTATGCTTTAAGTTTTTCCCCCTGTATGGAGAGTGTCCAATAGCTTATCATATTAAAAAAAAATTACTTATATATTTATTAATTCAAGAAATGTTTTGCCAGAACCTACTATATGATGAGGAGTGAAATAAGTACCAGTGATTGCCCCTGAGTTCTGTTATTTCACAGTCTACAAATCACTATCACTTCTAAAATACAAAATTATTTAGTTTTAATCACATGTCACAGAGAGATATCCTCATCCACTGAATCTTTCTGAAAATGTTGTGATATTTTCCTGTTTTAATGGTAGTTGGCCTTTATCTCCCCCATCTCCAGTTTTTATGATCATTTCACATCTTTACTACATTGTATGTGTAAGTGGTTATGAGGTAGGGAGCTGGGTGGTGTCTTTGTGTCTCTTCTGGTACCAGGTTAAAAAAAAATGTAAGAACAAGTTACTACTCTACATAAGAGTACTGAAAAGAATTGTTCCCTGAGTGACTTGCACCTCTACAGTTTTTGTGAGATGTAGAGAGGTTTAGAACACTGCATAGGGCCAGTTTTCATGTCAGTGCTTGTTTGTTCAGTTTGAGGAATAAACTAAATGTTGTTTCTCATTCATACATCCAACAGATATTAAATAAATATAATATAAACATCATTCATTGTGCATGGCACCAAAATAAAATAATGGGCATTTTCCTTCTGTCATTGAGTTGTATAATCCCAAGAGTGACCACAGATCAGTCAAACGATTCACATAAGCATAATTACCAACTATATTAAGTTCTATGAAGAGAAAGCACATAATACTTTGAAAGTTAAAAATATATCTTCCTGACCTTTTATCAGAGGCAGTGTGGCTTGCACAGTTGTTGGCAGAGGTGATATTGGAATGCATGACTGTATACCGAGTAAGATTGGGAGAAGGGAAAGAAGTGGCTCAGTGTAAAGAAAAACAATGTGCAAAATACAACTGAGATCAAGTGATATGCCTTAGAGTGACTGACCAAAGGTTCAGAAATCTAGGGCTCAGAAGTCAGAGAAAGAATGATGGAGGTAAGGCTAGGCAGTGAGTGAATATGCCTCAACATTCCCTAAAATTCATCAATTACCTGATTTCAGTGTCAAGTATCATCTTCATTAAACACCATTTTTTGGCTAGGATTACTGTTCAGTTTTGAGGTCTTGATTTCATGGGTTCATCATATTAATGAAAATATAGGGCATATATAAAGCAGCTCCTACTGGTCTTTATGTTCCTAAAATGTGGATGGGATTACAAATCCTTAGGGTGCAAGATGGTTTTATTATACTGCCTTAGAAGAACTGATTAGCTTATAGAGTATAGTGATTTGTGTGTCTAATGTAGTTACATTTATTCAGAACCAAAGGGAAAAAATCACTTTTGGGATTCATGTAATAGTTCTAATTAATCCCACCATGCTTTGGTAGATAATTCATGGGACAGTAATAGAACCCAACAAGCTCCTAATTATACACACACAAATTAGTCACTCTTAGTATTTCTATTATGTAATTTATTTTCTTAAAGGTAAAGATATGTTTATAAAGGACAGCTTTTAAATCAACATAGCAGACTTGAACAAAATAGTATTTGAGGAAAAAATCCAAATGGCCAGTTGGGAAGTGTGTGATTGCATTTTTTAGACATGACATAGACCCATTCTGACACACTTAAAGAAACATGTAATTGAAAGGTGAGTTTTGTCTCCTCGACCTGGGAAGACATGAAGGAAAACCATGGCTTTAAAGTTTCTTTCCGTATTTCCGTTTTAAAAATAGACCAATACATGCACAGATTTTGCTGCTCTAGGGGGAAATCATATAGTTAATTGTCCAGATATTTCCCAAAAGTTATGAAAAGAATTGAGATCACGAGCTTTCTTCTGGTTTCTACAGTTATTCTAAAATCAGACAGCTAATCTCACCCACACCTTGTACACCAAATCAAGAAAAAAATCAAAGAACTCTTAAACAAACTCTGCTTCTCCTTTCTATTCTTTTTGAAAAAAAGGGACTGTTTGTGTAAATTTAGATGATAAATGTCAAGGGACTCTGAAGTTATTTTTGCAGGCAGTGATGAGACCTGTCAAAGCATTATGACACATGAGTGTTGGCATATGAATGGAAGAGAGAGAGGTATCGTTAACGTTTAGCTAATATTAAAGTGGGTTGAATATCTCTTGAATCACCTTAGCTCCCTTCTATTCCTGGATTTACAATATGTGGGGGCTCATGTATAGTCTAAGTATAATTCTCATTCGTGGAAAAATTTGCTTATAATCTTATACTATCATATTTAGTCTGCATTTTTAACTTTAGATTAAAACATTGAATTATGAAATGAGAAAAATTCTGTATCAAGAAAGAAGATTTTTTCATGTTGACAGATTCCATTATAGGTAATATAGAATTTTTAAAAAGTAACTTTCACAGAAATATAATTAACTATACATTTAAATCATATTTGGTATATCATGTTGATTATGATTTGGAAAAAGCTAATATTATCTGTCTTACCAGTCAATTATTTTATTTATTTTTTGCACAAAAATAGGTACATACTGGATAAATGTTTGAAAAAATTCTGACACTAAAAAGTAATAGTTCCTCAGTCAACTCTGACCAATTCTATGAACTGCCAAGCTATGACTACTATTAATAATTTCATTTATATTCACTTATACACATGTGTATATAGATGTATCTATGTATTTACATTCCATACATCAACACATGTAAGTATAGATATATACATTCATTTATAAGTATTTTCCCTTTAATGGAATTATACTGGTTATATGCTTTCCAACTTTTTTTCACTTAATTATAAGAAATATGAAACTTCATACCATTTTCTTTAGATCTGCTTCCTTTTTAATGGCTACATATTTCATAAAATAAAATTCCTATTTTACAACATATACAGAAATTAACTCAAAACAAATTAAAGAGATGACCGTAAAACCTCCAATCACAAAACTCCTGGGAGAAACTCTGGGTGGTGAGCTCTGCGACATTGGTCTTGATGGTGATTTTTCAGATAGGATACAGAGCACGGAGACAATGAAAGCAAAAACAAACAAATGGGACTACATAAAAAAAATAAGCTTCTGCACAGCAAAGAAAACCACCACAAAATGAAAAGGCAACCTTCTAAATGAGAGAAAATATTTGAAAAATCAAATATCTGATAAATGATTTATATTTAAAATAAATTTAAAAACTCATACAAGTCCACTAAAAATGGGCATAGAATCTGAATAGACTTTTTTTTTTCAAAGAAGATATCTAGATGTACAACAGGTAAATAAAAAGGTGCTCAATATCACTAATCATCAGAGAAATGCAAATCAAAACTATAAGGGGATATCACCTCACAGCTATTAGAATGGCTATTATCAAAAAGATAAGAAATAACAAGTATTGGGTAGGATGTAAGGAGAAGGGAACCATAGGTACAGTTGGTGGGAATGTATGTTGATATAATCACTATGGAGACAGTATAGAGATTTCTCAAAAATTAAAATAAAAATAAAGTATCCAATAATTAATAAATTTAAAAAATAACAGCAGATAACAATAAAATTGAAAGCAGGAAATTAACAGAGAAATTTAACAAAACTAAAAGCTAATTCTTTAAAAAGTTCAATAAAATCAGAAAACTATACTTGAACAACAATAAAAAGATAATAATGGAATATTTAGACATAGTAATCAAAAAATAAAAATAAAATGCATCTAAATAGAAAGAAAGTAACCATCTTAAAAAAATCATTAAACTGCTGGCCAGGCAGAAAAAGAGAAGACAGAAATCATTAATACCAGAAAGCAGAAAAACAGTACAGGTCTAACAGATATTAAAATGATAACAAAGGAATATAAGTAATTCTATGCCCACATATTTGATAAAAAAACAATGAAACAGACAAATTCATGGAAAGATACAATCTGTTAAAACTCTTGCAGGAAAGGGACAGTTCGATATGCCTAACTCTTTTAGAAAAATTTAATTAATATTCAATAATATTCCAAAACAGGAATTGCCAGGCCCAGATGTATTCACTAATGAATTCTACCAAATATTTAAGGAACAAATTATACCAATTTTTTATAATGTATTTTATAGTATGGGGGTTGGCACTTCTTAATTCATTTTATGATTCTAGCATTAGCCTAAAATCAAATGAGATAAAGATACTACAAGAAAGAAAACTATAGACCTACAGATTTAAAATTTCTCAATAAAAAGTAGAGCATCAAATTAGAAAATGTGTAAATTGAATTGTAGATCACAACCAAATACAATTTATCCTAGAGATGCAATGCTGTCCGGCACTTGAATATTAATTTATGTAACCCTCCATATTAACAGGCTAATAAAAAAATGATTATATCATATATGCAGAATAAAAACACTTGCAGAATCTAAACACCAAAGCATTGCAAAACTACCAGAAAACAGAGGATAAATGAGGGCATTCTCAAATGTATCAACAATATCTACAAAACACCAGTAAATGTCATCCTTAATGGAGAGAAACTAAAGGCACTCCTGCTAGGATCACAGTCAAGTGCGTAGTTGTCTCACCACTGCTTTTAAACACCATAGTAGTAGTCTTGGCTAATGCAGTGAGCTCAGAAACAAAAATAAAAGCTCATACATGTTAGGAAGGAAGAAATAAAATTACCTTTCTTTGCAAATGACGTGATTATCTATGGAGAAAATTTGAAATAGTCAACAAAAATCTCCTCAAACTAATATCTGATTATAATAATGTTGGAGGATATAACATTACTAGTAAAAGTCAATAGTTTTCATATACTCCAGTAATAAACAAATGGAATTTAAAATTAAAAACACATTGCCATTTGTATTAGCACCCAACCTTATGAAATATACTGATTCTTCCTTATCCATAGGGTTACATTCCAAGACCCCCCCCCGTAGATGCCTGAAACTATAAATAGCACCAAACCCTGCATACACTGTTTTGCCCTATACATACAAACCTATGACAAAGTTTCATTTATAAATTAGACCCAATGAAAGATGAAAAATGAATGAAATAGAATAATTATAACAGTATACTGATAAAAATTATGTGAATATGATCTCTCTCTTGCTCTTACAATATCTATACTTTCTTGTGATTGTATGAAATGACAAAATACCTTCTACCTTTTCACTTAAAGAAAACACGTTATAATTCCTTTTTGGCATATCCAAATTACCAGCAACACTATTTTTGCATTTTTGTTCATTATTAATTAAAATAAAGATCGCTTGAACACAAGCACGGTAAGACCACTGAAGTTGATTTAACAATCAGGGCAGCTGTGAAGTGACTGATGGGCGGGTAGCATGTGCCATGCGGATACACTGGACAAAAGGATGGTTCAAATCCCAGGTGGGATGGAGTGGTGCACTGAAGGATTTTATTGTGCTACTCAGAACAGCACTCAATTTAAAATTTATAAATTGTTTATTTCTGAAATTATCCATGTATTATTTCCAAACTTCAGCTGACTGCGGGTGACCGAAACCTTGGAAAATGAAACTGTGAATAAGGTGGGGGCTACTATCTTAGGTATAATCCTAACAATATATGTACCAGATTTATGTGAGGAAAACTATAAAACTCTCATGAAAGATAAGAGAAAAGAACTAAATAAAATGGAGAGATTTTCCATGTTCATAATAAGAAGATTCAATATTGTCAGGATGTCAGTTCTTCATAATTTGATGTACAGGTTCAATCAATGAAATTCTAGTCAAAATTCCAGCAAGTTATTGGCCAATCAAATCATGTATACATCATTTAGTCATACATCTGATTTAATCATATATATATATATATATATATATATATATATAGGCAAAAAATAACATAATATTGAAGCTAAAGAACAAAATTGGAGGACTGATATTATTTGATTTCAAGGCAATATAGACCTATATAGTAACCAAGACAGTGTGGTACTGGTAAAAGAATAGGCAGACAGATCAACAAGGCAGAATAGAAACTCAGAGATAGACCTATATAAATATAATCTACTGATCTTTGACAAAGGAAAAGTTAATACAACAGAGGAAAGATAACTTTTCCAACAAATTGTGCTGCAATAGTGACATCTACATTAAAAAAATGAATGTATACACAGATTTACCCCCCTACACACAAAAAAAATTAACTCAAAATATTATACATCTAAAAGTAAAATGTAAAGGTATAAAACTTCTAGAAGATAACATAGGATAAAACTCGGATAACTGTGAGTATAACCATGACTTCTCAGATAAAATACCAAAGGAGCCATCCCTGAAAGACATTAATTGGTAAATTGGTTTTCAAAAGCCAATGTCAATAGATTAAGGACAAAAGCCACAGACCAGGAAAAAGTATTCACAAAAACAAATTACATCACATGAAGGACTATTATTTAAAATACGCAAAGTACTCTTAAAACCCAACAATAGAAAATTGGGAAGAAGACCTGAACGTCCCTCACCAAAGAAGATATGCAGATAGCATATGCAAAGATGTTCAACATTGTACGTCACCAGGAAATGGAAAATTAAAACACAGGTATCACTAAAGAGCTGTCAGAATAGACAGAACGGGACACAGACAACACCAAATGCCAGTGAGGATGTGGAATGACAGGAACTCTCCTTTTTTGCTAAGGGAAG
Organism: Tonatia bakeri; assembly: GCA_004024845.1. Classification (NCBI taxonomy): domain Eukaryota; kingdom Metazoa; phylum Chordata; class Mammalia; order Chiroptera; family Phyllostomidae; genus Tonatia; species Tonatia bakeri. The sequence goes on along the minus strand of PVIA01002635.1, from coordinate 180,837 downwards.
TGCAAAATCGTACAGACACTTTGGAAGACACTTTGGCAGTCTCTTAAGAATCTAAGCATAATTTACTGCACATTCTAACAATCCCTACTAGTTCTTTGGCCAAATACAATAAATGTGTGTCTACATAAAGCCTGCACATAGATATCTATGGCATATTTATTCATAATTTCTAAAAACTGATTTTTTATTCAAAGTCACTTAGGAAACATTGAGGTTGGAAGATTGGGGAAAAGTGGCTCAGCAGGATGCTGCTGAATATAGGTATCCTTGGGGCTCAGACATCTCCTGGGGGAGGGTGGGAGTGAGGAAATTGATAGATATGGAGGGAGGTTGGATAAGGAGAAGGGAGGAGTCCAGCTAAACCGACTTAGCAGGATACTTGCTAAAAGTGGACAGTGCAGAGATGAACACCATATTGTTTAATCTTTGAATGAATAAACAAGCTATGGTTTTTTCATAAAATGGGATCCAGCAATAAAGGAAATACTATTAAAAGACAAGGAGAAACCCCAACTGCATATTTGGTACGTGAAAAAAGACAATTAGGAAAGGCTATGTACTATATGATTCCAATTATATGACATTTCAGAAATAAAAACTGTGTAGGAAGTAAAATGATCCATGATTTCCTGGAGTTGGGGGAAGGTAGAGCACAGAGGGTTTTGATACAGTTCATTATATAATTCTTAAAATGCACAGAAGGTACAATACCAATAGTGAACTCTATTGAGTGCTGATGATATGTCTATGTTTGTTGATTGATATGAACAGATACACTATCACGATGTGGGGATGTCTCTATTAAGGGAGTTTAAGCATAGCTGCAAATGGAGTATGTGAGACTCTATACTTTCTGGTCAATATTGCTTTGAAACTAAAACAATAAAATAAAGTGTATCAGTTTAAAAAAGAGAATCTGATAAAACACACATTTAAAGATTAGGGGTAGTTAAATAAATATGCAAATAGAGCAAAGCTATTTGTTCCATAAGGGACTAGGGAAGTCAACTGGATAGAACAGAATTTTCCTGTTCATAGGTAAGTGTTATCCTACATTATTATCAGTTATCTATCATTTAAAGACTTCTAACTAGCTTCCATTGAATCAGAATCAGATAACCCTAAATGATACTCTAGATTTGAAAAAAATTACTGAAGTAAATATTATTCCACCCTGGGTCCTTCTTTCCCTTTATAGTTTGTATAGAGTTAATTCCAGGAGGACAAGCTAATAGCACATGCTGACTCACCTCTTTGTGAGAGTGAGCACTAGAGGGGAAACCAATTTTCTTCATTGACTTCTGAAAATTTATCATTATTTTTCTCTTGCTCTTAGTACCCTTTCTTATTTTGCAGCCTATTATGAAATATTTTTCTTTGAAAATGCAAAAATAATAGCAACATTTTTCCAGTCTTCTAAGGGATGGAAATTCATGTTCTGTAAGTCATCTTTAAAATAATTCTAAGTATTTTGATTTTTAAATAATTTGCTCTTTAAAAAAATGAAGAAGCACCAGTATAAATAAACTTTCTAACATAATCTGATAATTTGGGATTTTCCACATTTTTAAATACTCTATGTTATGTATGGCATTAAGATATTAGGACTTACATATTTCACTTTCAATTTACATAAATAACAGGTATGTAGTTACTGAATATATTTTATGTAAATAAGAATAGTATATTCTGAATGATATAAATTTTCAACTCTATTATCAATCTGATACATTAAATAGTGAATAACATCATGTGATGATCCAGCATTTGCTTGATTGATTTAATGCCTTTTATAATTATAGTTTCAAATATATATATGTATATATATATATATGTCATAAATGCTCATGGTCTTCAATAGCTTGCACATTTTGTTTTATTCTCTTAATGTAAATGTATTCTCCTTATCAAGTATGCAAATAAAATCAGAATTGCATTTATGGCAAGAACTCTTATGCATATAGAAAGGTACATGAGATTTTTTAAAAGTGAAAACAGCTATCACGCAAATTATGTGGCACATTGATTATTGTAACTGTATTTTTTTTGGAGCACAATAATCATTCTAGAATATTCCTTCATTAGTTAAGTATTAGTAAATTACTATCTTATTTTCTTCCTGTAACTATCTTTTCATTATTTCCCAAACTCACTATTTCAAAATATGAGAATGATACAGGATCACATCACTGAGTTTGTTTTTTCTGATGTTAATCTCTGTAGCTAGGTGAAAAAAACAAACCTTAAAGAAGAAAAAATATAGAATATAAGCAATGTTTAGAAAGCCTAATCCAAAGATAATGCTGACTTGATTTTTCTTATTTAAATGTAAATTCTTTATCTTGCTGAAACATTCACTTTCCATTTCAGAGGCAATTACTGACTGTGCATAGCTGTGCCCCACACCTCAATTGTCAATAATGTACTATTTCAACCACAGTCAAAATTATACTTTAACTGTTGTAACCAGACTATTTTTGGATGCATTAGCATCATCCTCTTCCACATCACAAGCTTCGCTGCACTCCAATTCCAATTGGTTTTGTGACTGTTCTGGTCAATTCTACCCAAGGTACCTAACCATAGATAAGGTTTCCAAGACAAGGATTTCAGCTATGAATAGTCACTATCCATTTCAAGTTTTCCCCTCCATATGTCCTAAACTTGAGCTATTGTATTATCTATCTTTAGGCTTTGTCAGTGCCTTTGTTAGTATTCTCAGGAAATGCTTTGCTCTAAGAAGTATGTATAACATTTATTTAGTGTAGAGTTTATTATATGACTGTTTTTCATGAAGTGAGAAGACATTTAGGAGGATTGTGAATTTTTTGAGACAGGTGATTATATTATAGCCTTTATATATAATCTACTTAGCCTTCTCAAACACCAAATGATTCCTAACTTCATTAGATGTTTAAAGGATAAAATAAGCCAAGGAATTTAGAGTCCTCTCTTGTAAGTTGAATTGGCAGAGGGAATGGAAATGTAGGGGAAGAAAATAAAATAACCTTTCTTCAAACTTAAAGAAATTGAATTTTTAATTTTAATTAAAAGGGGTACTATGTATATCATGATGACTGTATTTATTAATACAAAGAATAAGTTCCTAGAAAAAATGTATTCTTCTAGAATGACAGTGTGAATTAAAGTTGAAGGTGATAATGATAATTGTGATGATACAACTAATACCAGATTAATACATCATTTTACATACTACATGAGTACAACAAGTGTTGGCAAGGTTGCGGAGAGAAGGGAACACTTTTGCACTGTTGGTGGGAATGCAGATTGGCGTAGCCACAGTGGAAAGCAGTATGAAATTATCTCAAAAAATTAAAAATAGAACTGTCTTATGACCTAGTGATTTCACTTCTGGGAATATATCCAAATAAGCCCAAAACACTGATTCAAAAGAATATATGCACCCTTATGTTCACCGCAGCATTATTTACAATATCCAAGTGCTGGAAACAGCCTAACTGCCCATCAGTAAATGAGTAGATCAAAAAACTGTGGTACATTTACACAATTGAAAGAAAGAAAGTAGGAATTCCTACCCTTCACAACAGCATGGATGGAACTGGAGAGCACTGTGCTAAGTGAAATGAGGCAGGCAGTGAAAGATAAATACCATATGGTCTCACCGATAAGTGGAACCTAATTAACAAAAGAAACAAGCAAGCAAAGTAGAACCAGATACAAGGAAATAAAGAACAAACTGACAGTGACCAGAGGGAAGGGGAGAGAGTGATAATGGGGAAAGATGGAGACGGTCAAATCAAGGAACTTGTATAAAGGACCCATGGACAAAGACAACAGGGGAAGGATTGAGTGTGGAAGGTGGGGATGGATAGAACAGGGGAGAGTAATGGGGAGGAAATGGAGACAACTGTAATTGAACAACAATAAAAATTAAAAATAAGTAGTGTGTGAAGTTTCATGCTAGAGATTTCTCCCTGACAATGCCAAGTAGTCAGGTAGACCAGTTGAAGGTGATAGAAAACAAATTGAGACATTAACTGAGAACAATCAGTGTTATGCCACATGGGAGATAGCTGACATATTCAAAATATCCAAATAAATAAAGTTGTTGGTGAAAATGAAAAATGTACCTTTTATTTTATGGAAAAAAAAACATATGGTCTGTTTGGCCAACCCAATATAATGATAAGTGTATCCAATTATGACAACATATCCATTCTTTTTATATAGACATTTATATTCTTTTCTATAAATGTCAAAACATTTATAGAAATTGACCATATACTGGTCCACAAATAAGTGAAATTTTGCAAGAAGAAAATACCAACTCTTCATCTATTCCATTTATGTTTATTTAAACAAAGAAACTTTTATTTATTTTTAAAACATTCTTCATAACTTTATTATAAAGATATTTTAAAATAATCAAAAAGAATAAAGGTACCATTGTAGGACATTATTTGTTTTTTAAAATTTATCTGTGTTTTCTAATAACCCTATAGTGAAGACTGTATTTTTATTTATTTATATTTTTAATATTTTTATTGTTGTTCAAGTACAGTTTTCTGCCTTTTCCCCCTACTCCTATCCACCATTCCAGCCCTCTCCACCTCCCTCCCCTGTTTCCACCTCCCCCCATTGTTAGTGTCCATATGTCCTTTATAATTGTTCCGGTGAACCCTTCACCCTTTTCCCCCATTATCCCTTCCCCTCTCCCCTCTGATCACTGTCAGCCTATTCTCAATTTCAATGTCTTTTGCTATACTTTGCTTGCTTGTTCGTTTCGTTGATTAGGTTCCTGTTAATGGTGAGATCATATGGTATTTGTCTTTTACCGCCTGGCTTATTTCACTTAGCATAATGCTTTCCAGTTCCACCCATATTTAAGCATAGAAACTTTTAAATCAAAATTTCTTTCTAAAATGTCTGAGAAAGCATTAATATTGTTCTTTCACTAAGGGAGCTATTCACTAGATCTGTTTTATTGAGCCTTTTCTATTGAAGTGCTATATCTGTCACATTGTGTGACATCTTTTGGAGGCAGAATTGTGAAGACAGCTGAAAGTAATCACTGATAAAGAAAGTTGCTGTCACAGAATGTTTCAATTTCATGTCATTTTACAAACATTATCCAGGAAGCCAGGCAGACTTGGGTTTGAATCATCACTCTGGTTCAGTGCGTGCTAATCTCTATCTTGTGGAGAAGTCTTTTATCTCACTCTCTAGTGTTAAGTGTAAAATTTGGTTAAGAATCAATTGAAGAATCAATTTCTCTTTCTCTCTCTCTTTCTCTTTCTCTCTCCATCCCCCTCTCTTTCAGGATTAGGTCAGTAATGAACCTAACACCAACTCTCACCCACAGCATGTATGTACATTGATGTACATTTGTTGATGTTAGCTATTACTATTATGTCAATAATACAGTACATTAAATTATAAATTTAGTACCAACTTGAAGCTTGGAAAGTGACAAAAGGTATATTTAAGTACAATGTCAAAACCAAAATGCCAGATGATTATAACTGACTCTCAAAACCAATGTTGTCAAGTGTTTCCTGTCTTTCTAGTCATTTAAAATTGTCATTTTAAGACATTCTAACCAACGCAGAGTGATGCAATTCTAAGTTCTCAATAAGGTGAACTAGTGAACCTAAACAGCCTTTTCATCCTTAAAGCCTGAATGATTTTCAGGTACAAGAAGGCTTTTTCTGTATTTGTCTTTATCATGTTTGTTTATCAGATTTTAGTGAGAATCGGCAACTGTAAATTTCTGTATTTTATCTATTTGATCATAGGTCTAATATATTATTTAAATATCAATTACATTTAATGCTATTTTTCAGAGGATTGGTTTGCCACACACTTTTCAAATGAATGCAAAACTGAGAAGAAAAAAATAATGGCTTATCTTTGAAAATAAGTCTCAAATTGCTCTGTATTAATAGTATATCTGTGGCTCACCTACACATCTCCTTTCTTTCAGCTTAAATATGGGAACATTCTGTGTGACCTTTTTTCCAGACATTTTACATCATCCTCATCCACTATCATCAAGCTTTTGGTGAGTTCCATCTGAAATCAGGTTTTAGCTTAATGTTATTCAAGTTTGTACTACGTTCTGTACCATCTATAAAAGACAATTTGATATAGAAACAATAGGCTAAGAAGTATATAATATGGCAAATATGTTCACATTTTTTCAGATTCCATATCAGAAAACATTACAGACATTTTCTTGATTTACCATTCTTAATCCATCTAATAATTTTGTAAAGTAGTTATTTCTTTTGTCATTTTGAAGATGAGCAAAAAATATGCACACTCTTTGTTTATATTGAGGTTAAAATTATTACAAACAACCCCAAATAGCCTCAACAATCTTGAGAAAAAAAGAAGGATATATATTGTGTTACCTGATATCAAATTATACTACAAAGCTATGGTAATCAGAACAACATTATGCTGGCATAAAAAGCAGACAAAATGATAAATGGAACAGAAGAGAGAGCCCAGAAATAAATCCACACTTTTTTCATCAATTAATATTTGACAAAGAAGGCAAGAGCATACAATGGGTAAAGACAGTCTATTCAATAAATTGTGTTGGAAAAACTGGACAGATACATGGAAATATTAAACTAGACCATCTCCTTATATCACACACAAAAATAAACTCAAAACAGATTAAAAACCTTAGATGTAAGTCTCAATACCATGAAAATCTTACAAGAAATCATAGGCAGTAAAATCTCAGACAATTCTTACAGCAATATTTTTTTGTGTTATGCCTCCTTGACCAAGGGGAACAAACAAAAACTAAACAAATGGGACTAAGTCAAACCAAAAAGTTTTTGCACAGCAAAAGGAACCAACATCAAAATGAAAGACAATCCACTGAATGTGAGAACATATTCACCAGTGACACATCTGATAAGGAGTTAACATCCAAGATGTATGAAAAATTTATACAACTCAACACTAAAAAAACAATCCAATTAAAAATTAGTCAAAGAGCCTGAAAAGACACTTCTCCAAAGAGGACATACAGATGACCAATAGACATACAAAAAGATGCTCAGCATCACTACTCATCAGGGAAATGCAAAGTAAAACTACAATGAGAAATGATACATGCTCAAATTATATGAAAATAAAATTTCATCAAGTCTTCAATCCATAATCAGCAATAATACTTTTTTAAAAATATATTTTTATTGAATTTATTGGGGTTACATTGGTTGATGATAATCAGAATGGCTATCATGAACACATCAACAAAAAAGTGTCAGGGAAGATGTGGAGTAAAGGGAACCCTCACACACTGCTGGCAGGAACGCAGATTGGAGCAGTCGCTGTGGAAGACAGTGTGGAATTGCCTCAAAAATTTAAATATGGATCTGCCTTGTGACCCAGTGATTCCACTTCTGTAATATATCTGAAGAAACTTGAAACACTGATTTGAAAGAATATATGCAACCTATATTCATTCAAGCACTATTTACAATAGCCAAGACTTGGAAGCAACCCAAATGCTCATCAGTAGATAAATAATAAAAAAAGAAGTGGTGCATTTACACAATGGAATACTACTTAGCTGTAAAAAGGGAAATCTTACATTTTCAACAGCATGAATTGAATGTACCTAGAGTCTATTATGCTCAGTGAAATAAGCCAGTAGAGAAAGACTACTACTACATGATTTCACTTGTATGTGGAATCCAATGAACAAAATAAAAACAAAAAAAATAGGAAGAGACCCATAGATACAGAGAACAGACTGACAGCTGTCAGGGATAAGCTGTAGAGCTGGGTAAAATAGGTGAAGGTGTTAAACATACACAAAAAAATCTCTTAGACACAGATATCAGCATGATGATCACCAGAGGGAAGGGGGTTGGTGGCAGGTAGAAGATGGTAAAGGGGGACAAATGATGACAGAATGAGGCTACACTATAGGAAGTAAAAACACAATATGGTATACTGAAGGTATATTAGAGAATTGAACTCTTAAAACTTATTTAATTAATCAATGTAACCCCAATAAATTCAATAAAAATATATTTAAAAATATTATTGAGGATTATGGATTGAGGATTTGATGAAATTTTATTATATAGTTTGAGATTAAGTGTCTTTTCTACTGGCCAACTATCTTTTGAGCTAGTGGTTACCAGTATTGTTCAGATTCTACATTCCTATTGTTTATGGTGCTTATAATAACTTTTATATGGAATAAAATTTATGTATAATTTTATAAAAGAACCGAATACATTCTTTCTGCTTTCAGATAAGTTGGGTCACCTTAGAATAATGACATACCTAAATTGCACACTTCAAGAAAAATTTATGCAATTTGCTAAGAAATAATAACTCATATTTGAAAGTTCAAATGTTAAGCACCATAAAAATGACCAAATGCCCAGAATATATCTCATGTAAACATAGAATTTAAATCTCATAAAACTACTCTCATACAATCCAGTATTATAGTTTTTAAAGTCACCTTTTTTAAAGAGTTTGTATTTCAAGGATTTTATAATTCTTAACAAGTTACCATATTTCACCATGTATAATGCACACTTTTCTACCCAAATTTTGAGGGAAAAATAAGGATAAGCATTATACATGGGTATTGATGGTACATAAAATTTCTTGTACCTTGTATCTCTTCTTTTGTAATTATTTGTTATATAAAATTTCTTATACCCTAACATGTTCAAAGCAAATGCTAAGATTCCTTTATAATACAAAGAACAAGTATCTAAATATAAATAAATAAATGAATTAAAAAATTCAAACAAGAGATTTTTTTCCTGAAAGTCTGAGCCAAAAACATGGGTGTACATAATTCATAGCAAAGTACATTCCTGTGAAGGAAAAGCCTTATCAATGTCTTGACATTTAACAATGAAAAAAAATAGGTTAATTCTCTACATTTCTCAGACTCTATTTCATTTTCTTAAGTGATTCTCTAAAACTGCCTAATAGTAATAGAGTATTCTTCCATTAGTTCATGAATTCATTCACCTAATTTTTAACAATGTTCGATGAAGCAAAGTGTTGTTTTTAAATTCCTATTATTGTGAACTCCTTTACCTAAAACTTTCTACAAAACCAAGTTCATTTAGCAAGATGCCCAAAGGGGAGTCAGTACTGATTCTGGGTCTCCTAGGTTTATAAGATAATGAATACAAAATTAGACACAAAAGTATATATTTACTTTGAAATACCAGATTATAAAATATTGCAAATGCTACAACATCACAAACCCCCAAAAAATCCCACCATAAAAAAATTGTATTAATTATCTATTTGGCACAATTCTATAATCTTTTTCCCTATTTTTTGGTTGTATGTTCTTTGTTCACATATGGTAATTTGAATATCATATTTCCCATAAAAAACAAAAAATATATATTTTCTTCTGGTTATGTTAATCAATCCTTTTTCAATTGTGACAGTTTGGAAAACTTTCTTTTAACTTCATAGCACATTTTTAGTACAGTTGTAAATTTTTATGATTGTTGTTAAATTTGGAAATGGGTATCAATTCTCTTCTTATATAAACTTTTAAAGTCATGTACACACTCTGCATTACATAAATGGTTGTTCTCCACAAGAAGGAATTCTAATAAATACTATTAAGTATGATATTTTTAGTGAGTTACATTATCTTCTCCCCAAAAATATGTTCAAGTTCTAACCCCTAATGTCTGTAAATATGATCTATTTACCTAAGATCTTTGAAGACATAGGCAAGTGGGATGATGTCATGCTGGATTAAGGTGGGCCCTATGTTCAATACGTAGTTTCCTTATGAGGAAAGGAGAGGGAGACATACAGCAAACAGGCTCCGAGGGAAGAAAGCCACGTGAGAATAGAGGCAGAAACTGGAGTGATACAAGTGCCTCTCAAGGAATGCCAGAGCCAAGTGAAGCTAGGAAGAGGCAGGAAATGATTCTTTCATGGAATGTTCAGTAGGAGCATGACACTGCTTAAAACTTGATTTTGGATGACTAGTTTCCAGAACTGTGAGAAAATAAATTTCTGTTGGATGTAGCTACCCAGTTTGCAGTAATTTTTTATGGCATCCCAGGGAAACTAAAAACAACAACCATCGGGAAAGAGCTCTGATACAAAGCATGATGATTTAAAATTCTTTGATTTTCTTCCCATTCAAGACATGGTGCCTACTTCTCTTCCCTTGAGTGTAGACCGCATGTAGTGATTCATTTAAAATGCTTAGCACAAAGTGAAGGTAGTAGCGACATGGAAACAAGGCTCTATAAAAGGCACTGTGACTTACTTTCTCCTTGCTGTCTCTCAGATCATGTGCCTCTGGCTCAACCAGCTGCTGGATGATGAGAACACTTACATAGCCCTGTGGAGAAGGCAATGAAATGAAAATCTAAAGCTTCCTGTTACCCACCATGTGACTAGGTGAACAAATTACTAAGACCCCCACAAGAACTGAGAACAAAGGTATTAAAGAAAGATATGCTAAAGCTTAAGTATCATTAGCTTCACGACTTACTGATTCATCAAAGATGTTTCAAAAGTTGTATGACTTAATCTGTATGTATGTATTAAACCAAAAGCTGATATTTTACACATTAGTTAAGTTCTAAAACACCCAAAGATCAACATGAGGCTATTTTTATAACTTTGTGAAAATGAAAACACTAGACTTAACTACAATGCTAAATGAACATTAAAAGTTTTTTTGAACATGTTATAATGAGCTCTGATTATTATAAAAATAACTATCACAGAAATGAGCATGCCAACTATTTGTTAGGACTCATTTGCTCTTAATTGTTTTTTGATGAATTATGAAATGGAGAAAGGAGAAAATGCCATCTGCTAGTTCATATTTTAAGAAATGATAAAGAGCTGCCCATAACCCCCACTTTATAGTGCTGCCTCAGCATTCAAATGTGCATGCACCAGATTTTCATAATAAGGGAGAGGATTGCTTAGGGTTAAAAAGGAAATTAAGTTATATTTTTCTTTTCTTTTTGACAGTACAAAGAATATATAAAAATGTACCTAGTAATCAAAGTAAACATAATTTTTTGAAATATATTAAAAACATAAATATTAAAATAAAAGAGTTGGCCAGCTTCTATTTTAACTTACTACGGGTTTGGAAGCTGTTACTTGCATCCTCAACAAGAAAAAATAAAATAAAATCAAGAACTCTTCTTAAATTGACTACAGAAGTGAGGATATAAGGAAAATTGTCACCTCAAACAACTGACAGGTGGGTAAATATAGAGAATCACAATTTACTGGGAGCAGAAGCCACTGTCAGAAACACCAAAATAGTGATTGATGAGCTTCTGGACACTGAGTGGAAAGAAGCTTGACAGGTATCACCTAGAAGCCCAGCCTCACAGTGCAGGGTAGAGCCGCACTTCAGTGAGTTTTACTTCCAGGAGCCCCATAGAAGGTTTTCATTACAAAGACCATAGAAAAATCTTCTCATGCTTTAGGCAGAAAGAGGGGAATGTAACCATTTTGAAATATGTCCATGGAAATAGTAGCCCTTTTAAACTATATCTAGAACATTCTGGGACTAGGGCCTGCTTTGGTGGATATTAGTTTTCCGGATCCATGTCTGACCTAAAAGAAGAGCTATTGGAAAGCTTAAGACCCCTCTTTTCTTTCTGTCTCAGAAAGGGAATAATAAAAAAAAGAGGTAAGAAACTCTTAAATGACACACCCGGGGGACTCTGGCTCATTAAAAAGAGATTTAAGCATACGTTGATAGAATGCTTCTCTTCCTAAATACCATAGCACCACTTCAATAACACTATGGTACAGTAACAGCAAATTACATCTAAGAGAGTTGCAAGTCACAAATTCTATATAAGAAGGAATTTTTAGGTAAATACAAAGAAAATAGGAAAGACGAAAACAGCTCTACTAGCTACTGCAGCCTCTGACACCTACAGCCATAACAAACATCCAATACAGCCTAACTCCTGACTGGCTAACCCTAAACCCACACAGTAAGGCCTCTTTACCTTAGTTCCCATTACTATTATAATGACCAACTTTCAAAAACAACAACAACAAATTAAAGGCTTGCTAAAAGGGAGGGGAAATCATAGTATAAAGAGACAAAGCAAATAACAGAACCAGACTCATATACGGCAGAGAGTTTGTGATTGTCAGACAAGGGTTTCAGAATTACTATAACTAATATCCTAAAGGTGCTGATGAAAGAGGTGGGTAATGTGCAAGAACAGATGGGTTATATAAGTAAAGAAACTGAAACTATGAGAAATGATCAAGGGGAAATGAAAAACGCTTTTGACGGACTCAAGAGTAGAGAGACTACACAAAATGAAGGGAAGAATGAGTGAAATTGAACATATGTCAGTAGAAAGACATCAAGCTAAAATGAAAAAAAAACAAAAATAAATTAAAAAGAAAGGAAAAATAATATCCATGAATTGTGGGGCAGTTAAAAATGCTATAACACGTTCATAATAGGAATACCAGAAGAAGAGAGAAAGGAAAATAATATTTGAAATAATAACCGAAAATTTCAAAAATTAATGACAAAACCCAAACCACACACACAGAAAGTTCAGAGAAAACTAAGCAGGATAAATATTTAAAAATCTACACATAGGTATATGATTTCCAAAATGCAGAAAACACCCCATGACTGTTTTGTCACTATCAATTTGTACTTCTAACCCCTTCACCTTTTACACTCAATCACTCAAGCTCCCTCCACTCCGGCAACCATCAGTCTGTTCTCTGTGTCTATGGTCTGTTCCAGTTTCATCACGGGGATGTGAAGTACAGTATAGGGAATATAGTCAGTAATATTATAATACACTATGTATGGAGTCAGATGAGTACTGGAAATATTGGGGGGGGCACTTTGTAACATATATGATTGTCTAACCCCTATGCTGTACATCTAAAACTAATACTAAATAATATTTAATGTAAACTGTAATTAAAATGAAATTAAATCATTTCAAAATGCAGAAAAAACAAAAAGGGAAAACCATAAAAGAGGCTAGAAAATAAAAATACTTTACATGTATTGGGGAAGGGTAAGAGTTATGTAGGATTTTTTTTCAGAAATCACACCAGCAAGAACAGAGTGAATTATTTAAAATGTTAAAAAAAACTCCACCAGCCTCGAATTCTTTATCCATCAAAATTATTCTTCAAAAGTGGAGAAATATAGACTTTCTTAAAATAAAAAACAAAAATTAAGGTATTTTGTTGTCAGTAAACTTGACTTGCAAGAAATGTTAAAAAAAATTTTCAGGCAACCACCATACCATTGTCTATGTCTATGAGTTGTTTTGTTGTGTTTGTTTGTTTTTTAGCTTCATCTCTTTACCTTTTTCTCCTAGCCCCTCAATACGCCTCCCCTCTGACAGCTGTCAGTCTGTTCTCTATGATTCTGTTTCTATTTTGTTTGATAGTTTATTTTCTTAATCAGATTCCACATAGGAGTGCTATCACATGTTATTTGTCTTTCTTCGACTCACTAATTTCACTTAGCATCATGCTCTCTAGGTCCATCCATCCTGTCCCAAAGGGTAGGCTTTCTTCTATTACATCACTGTACACCTGAAGCCTATATAATTTTATTAACTAATGTCATCCCAATAAATTCAATAAAAAGGAAAAAATCCTTCAGACAGAAGGAAAATTGGTACAGGTCTGAAATTTACAACTACATAAAGAAAGGAGATTTTTAGAGAATGAATGCAATGAAGGTCAAGTAAAACTTTTTATTTTTCTTAGTTGATCTAACAGAAAACTGTTCAAAATGATAGCAATAATTAATTGGGTGATATTAACTTATTGGAAGTGAAATAAATAATAGCAATATTATAAGGGCTGGAAGGGAGGAGTTGAGAACACTGTTATAAGGTAGCTGTGCTATCTGTTAAGTGGTAGAGTGTTATTTGATAGTGAGCTTAGAATACATGTAAATGTATATTGCAAACTCTTGGGAAAGTTTTAAAAATAATTTAGAAAGAAGTAAAATAGATATGCTTAGAGAAAAAGGAAGTGGAATCATAAAATATTAATTTAAAAGATCTTTGCCCCTTGAAAAAATGGCAAATTGTGAAGATTCAGATGGCAACAATGCAAACTTCTACGCTTGGTACAAATGAAATTATAATTGAGAGGAAGACAGTCTTAACTTACACTGTCTTTTAATTTAATTATTTATAGTCATTTCCATTAGGTTCATTTCTAAATTCTAATGGTAATAACCTTGGCTCAGCAAATACTAAGAAGCTTTCAAATCCACCATAATATTGACTAATGGCTTTCTGAGTACCCAAATCTGCTCCCAGGGTGAGAAGGTCATGGAGATCGTCTTTCAAGGTATGATGTTTGATATGGATTATAGGTGATAGACCAGACACAAATTCCTTTTCCTAAAATATAGATCAGTTAGGATATCTGATATAAAGATGGGACAGAAGAATGATTTATTCTACATGCCTGAGTGACTAATGAAAATATCAGCTCCCACTCAGAATTTTTGAGAAAGAACACACAAAAATGATCTATTTCATTCAGTATATACATTTAAAAAATAGTTGTTAAATATTTATTGAATGGATGGAAGAATTCTCAGTAATCTAATCACAAGAATTATTCAGTGACCCTTACTCTATAGGAGGATTTTGACAGATACAAGTGTTAAGTTCAGAGTACACATACTTATGGATCTTACCATGAATTAAGAAAGACAAGTAGATATTGTGAATATAAAAACATACCTAAAAGATTATGTTACCATATACTCACAAAAGTTACCTTAAGAAACAGATACAGCCCTGGCTGGCGTAGCTCAGTGGATTGAGCTTGGGCTGCAAACCAAAGCATCACAGGTTCGATTCCCAGTCAGGGCACATGCCCGGGTTGCAGGCCACGGCCCCCAGCAACCACACATTGATATTTCTCTCTCTCCCTCTCTCTCTCTTTCTCCCTCCCTTCCCTCTCGAAAAATAAATAAATAAAATCTTTAAAAAAAAGAAACAAATACATATTGCTAAGTGAAAATTGATAGTTTGATCAGGACACTCTGAGGAAAGTCCTGGTGGTTAATTCCTTTTAGAATATATTCCAAACACACTGACATTGTTTAGAGACCTCAGATGAGCCTTCTACTTGCTTCTACAGCCTTATTTATGGTTATTCTCCACTTCATTTTACTTATTTACAAATTAACTCAAAGATATTTATTAAGTACCCCTTAAGTGTCAGGCATTATTCTGAAGACCAGTGACAAAGCTGGGGAAGTACACAGCAAGATTCCTGCTCCATTGGACATTACATTCCAGTGAGTGCAGGTGGCAGGGATTGGGGAGGAATTAAATATGAGATAAGGAGGAGTCAATCAGTAAATATGCAAATTAATTAATGCATATTCAAATATGAGAATTGAATGACGTAATGGGACAGAAAATGACTTCTAGAGCAACTTTAGTTTGTATGTTGGGAGCTGACCTTCCTGATGAAGTATAATTGGATCAGGGACCCAAAGACAAATGAACAATCATATGAAGGTCTGGGGTATAGAGCATTCCAGCTAGCAACAGCTGGCAGTTGGTTAGAACACACTGGAATTTGTATGGTTGTTTTAAACCAGAGGAGGATGGATCTGATAGTAAAGGAGAAGTAATGCATTGTTTTAGTGCATGGCTTTCTTTCATGAGAAGTGATTACTAGCATTTATACTTTAAATATAAACTTTTATTAGACTTTTTGAAAACTCTGAAAAGAGAAATCTATGTTTGATTAAAAAAATAACAATTTTCTGTCAGCAAATTGGGAGTGATACAGTGATAGAGTATTTTGATCTTGGAGGGGCACAGATAAAAATTAAAGCTGAATAGTAGTCTGATAGACATGCTATGATAATAAAAAATTTTAACACAAAAATTATTCATCCCAATAAGCAGATAGGAGTTCCTAACTTAAGCAAGGTAAAGTAACCCTTGCTTAAAGGTAAATTTTGAGTGTATTGAAGTTACCTGTAGCAGAATGATCTATTACAGAATTTCAGTAACTTGCTGTATGGAATAGATTCTCATCTGGTTTAGGAAATCAAAGTGTAAACCTGTTTTGAAAATATTTTTTTCATAATTAGGAATATGTAAATTGACTTTAGCAATATCTTTTAATATATAGAAGATTTAAGAAATCAAATAAAGCATTAAAATAATGAAAAAGAGAGAACGTTTTTTGAAATATTTTGAAAGTTATATGATTAAATTCCTCAGATATTTGAAAATGCAAGAAATATTTCTAAATTACAAGCACTAAATTTTATTTCTAAAATTTGTTGGTTAGATTTGTTTTTAATTATCTTGAAGAGAGTGGGAAGAGGGTTTATGTGATGCCCTAGAATAAAGGAAGGTATATGATATATGATTTGGTTACATTAAAATAGTTTTGATTCCAACCTTTTCTTATAACTATTATATCATTATACCTCTTAAACCATTTCAATGAAAAGAAGCTTTCATCTTAAATGAAGGAGAATCATATATTACCAAAATTAAGGTACAAACTTATTTAGAACACTGAACCCTAAATGAGATCCTTGTTCTACTAGTAGAGGGTCTTTGATTTAAAACAAAAACAAAACACATGCACAGACGCATGCAAACAAAATTATAGATAGCCTCTGCATCTCTCAGTCTGGAGTTCTACAATCCAGAAATTAAGTTAAATGGGGGAAATGGTCAATACGAAAGGGAACGTCTTACAATAGTATTTAGATTTTTAAATATCTGTTCAAAATCTTCAAGATGAAATCCTTTTGACTTTAGACCTTGAACATAAGAAGTGTATTAAGAAGTTAGAACTATGACAATTGGAAACTAATTAGTAAACACTAAATCCCAAGCTATATTTATAATTAATGCAAACTTAAAAAAATTATTTATTTATTTTTAGAGAGAGGGGAAGGGAGGGAGAAAGAAAGAGAGAGAAACATCAGTGTGTGGTTGCCTCCCACGTGCCCTCCATGGGGGACCTGGCCTGCAACCCAGGCATGTGACCTGACTGGAAACTGAACTGGCAATCCTTTGGGTCACAGGTCAGCACTCAATCCACTGAGTCACATTAGCCAGGACATAAACGCAAATTTTAAATTCAGCTGTGGACATGTCATTGGCATCAACATACCATGATTTCCATTTAAACTCCACTATTTCAAAAAACAAGCTGATTCTCTCCACATTCCAAGCACAGGTTTGATTATAATTCTTAGTACCACACACAGTGAACTTCCATGGTATATTATTATGGTCAAATAGAATGATTGGATGGAGTTTGAAATCCTTGATATTTTATTACTGCTATTTAGACATTTTCAAGTCAAGACTATGGGTAGGGTAATCTAGTCACATATTTTAAAGTCCCTGCTGGAGGGCTACTGTTGAAGAAGGGCTTGGACATTTCCTTAGAATCAACAGCCATCTGCAATTTCCTATGCACTTTGTATTACCCACAGCATTACATTATTTCTTTGCTAAGTAATATTGTAATATTATTTAGTTAGAAAACACTAGATTTAGATCAAACTCACTAATTAACAAAATAATATCTCAACATATTTCATTTTTTCTATAAACTATATTTCTTGGTCATTTCCATATGAGTAACTTTTCCCTCTACCTCAATTTCACCATCTTCTACATAAATTCAACAAGTGTATACTGGGAATTTATATTCCACTTGTAATATCATGAGCACTAAGCAAACTATATATACATTTAATTAATATTCCAAACAAGAAATACTGATTAAATAGTTTCACTGCAATTATTTCTTTTTGTACATAAAATTGGCATTTCAAAACCTGAACTGAAATTGAATTACTTTATAGCTACACTCAATTCTCTGAAAGATTATCCAAATAAGACCCCAAGTTTGTATAATGCAACAATTTAACACTCAGAAAATTTTCTATTAATTTTAAATCACTTTGACTAAATATTATAAGCACAAGTTTTAGGAGTTTCCAAGGCTGTCAAATACCTGCTTAGCTGAAGTGTTTTTGAAACTGTCTATATTTTTCATACAATGTTAAACCTCATTGATGTCGATCTGAGAAAACAACTGCTTTCTTCACCAGAAATGTGAAGACATTTTAACTTATTAGCTTAATTTCTGCTGGTGTGATCATTATGTGTGTAACAGGAGTACTTCAAGCAAAGAGCAGTAATTGAAAGCTACAAATTGAGATAAGTGGAACCCAATGATTTTGTATAAATTAAGGGTGACTGGATTTCTACTAATAAAAAAAGAAGATTGATACTCTCTATCAAAATGTTAATGCCTTGTCCAAGCAGAGTGTTGATATTACATTTTTTCTAATTGTTCTAGTCTGCCTAATTTAGTGACTTTTCCTAGTATAATGTTACAATCAGTTTAAAATTATTTATATGCTCAGATATTTTAAGGCTGCATTAATTGGCCTAAAATGCACATCTCAATTCACGCAAAAAATTTTAAAAAAGATAATAGCCTCAATGCCAATCAATAGAAAAATGGGTAAAATGGGTAAATAATCTTGTGCAATGAAATACAATATAAAATAGAAATTAACAGAGCATATTTATACACCAATATAGATCAATCTTATACATATACTTTGGAACAAGTCAGGCAACCTTTATGATTCTCTGTATATTAAATTCAGGAGTAGACACACTTAGTCTATAATTGCACAAGTCAAGACAGGGGTTGTCCTTGAAAGGTGGGCGATGATGCCTGAGACATAGTTCAGTAGAAAGCAGAGTTGGAGACATTTCTGAAAGACCTTAAAAATATGGGAAGACAGGACATTATTAGGCAGAAAACTTAAAAAAAAAGACTTTAAGTGGTACTTAAGGAAGATTAATCTGAGTAAATATGAACCAAATCCAAGAAGGGAAGGTCTAATTACGTGTATACTGGAATAGTTCTCTTGATATGACATCAGGTACTAAGCAAAAGAATTTTTATATGAAAGCCATAGAGGGCTTAGTTACTGAATATTTAGATGAAAGTAAAGGAAGGAAACAAAGACCATTTCTGTTTAAGAGCTGAGTCCAGGGGGGACTTCTTTCAGAGAAGGAAATATAAATATATAAATTATAAATATCTCTTAAAATGAATCTGCCTTTAGAATAAATCTAGAATCAAAACAAAAATTAAATTTATCTTCTGATAAAGAAGGGCTTCAAAAGTTTTCTTGGATGTCCAGTCCCTCCCAGTTCCTTTCTGTATTCATAAATCTCAGTCTCACAATTAATTGTTTATTATGTCTGCTTTCAGTTGTAGCCAATAATCTCCCTGGAGATCACCTTTTAGCTCTAGTGTCTAGTACAGTAGAAAAGGTCAACCAATGAAGATGTTGCCTAAGACAAAAGTCATTCTCTAGTTCTCATAGCAAATGAGGGAGGTTAAGACACATTTGGGGTCCTGACAACTACCTAGATCCCTATATCACCTAGGGAAGAAGAAATATTTCCAACCCTCAAGGTCCCAGTGGAGTCTTTAAAATAAATCCTGAGATATTTGAGAGCCTTGGGATTTTTATTCTTCCTGTCTTCATCAGTTAATCTCTATAAAGCTTCTAAAGTTAAACACTCTTCACAAAGACTATCAAGTTTAAAATATTTTTTCTATGCTAATCCTCACCCTTAGTCCTAATTGTTTTTTTCCCAAAGATTTTATTTATTTATTTTTAGAGAGAGGGGAACATCAATGTGTGTTTGCCTTGCATGCACACCCTCTTGGGAACCTGGCCTGTAACTCAGGTATGTACCCTGGGAATCAAACTGGCGACGCTTTGGTTTGCAGGCCCATGCTCAATCCACAGATCCACACCAGCTAGGGCCTAATTTTCTTTGAGTACTACAAAGCTGAAATACTTATATTTTATACCAGGTTCTCATTAATCAAAAAACACTAATTATTCTGTCTGTCGCCTTAAAATTTACTCAGCTCATGAGCTGATATTTCAGTTTACTTATTTCTCTCAATTTTTCCAGGAAAGAATGATCATTACTTAACCTTGCATTTGGAAGAGTTTACCACAAGTTAACATATTTTTCCATGCAAGGAAAGGTGATGGTGTAAGCATCTATTTACAGTGAATTGGACGGCACAGCCTTCGTATTATGCAAGGTAATTGGATATATTTGAGGGGTAAAATACTTAATTTTTAAAACATATTTTTCAGAGAGGGGTGGGAGAAAATGGCAGAAAACTACTTGAACAACAATAAAAATATAAAAAAAAAACAAGAAACATATATTCCAATGAACTGGGATTCCTTCCATGATTTAAGTGCCCCCACCCCTTGTTTCTTTTTTCAGGCTTAAAAAATGTCCTGTTAAAACATATCTGCTGTTTCCAAAATTAATTACTTCTATTTCTTTTACCTGTACTGTACAATTCAAGGATGATAGCCTTGTAGCAAAGAAATTTTGGTAGAGGGGAATTTATATATTGTTTTCAGATGCATTTTATCAAGTGATAGATAAATTTCTAAATGACAAAATGATATATTTAGAGATTTATTTTGGGGGGTGTTGTCTGGTAGCTTGACCAATGCAAGAGTGTGTCAAGTATGAAATAGCATATATACTTTCCCTAGATTTATGTATATCATCCTTAAGTTATGTAGGATCTGCTTGACTTCATTGTGAACTTTATATTTGAAATGTATTCTATAGTTGATACAGTAATATTTGGAAATTTGAAATTGAGGACTGGCAATATTTTCCAAAGCTCTATTTTGAAGAAGTATCAATAGACAAGATTATTTCCCCACAGGCCCTTTCTCTAGGGATAACTATCAAAATCAGAAGAAATATCTGGTCAGAGTAAGTTATTCTTACAATTACATACTTTTAAATGATAGCCCTAGGGATAAATCTGAAGGGAATTTCACTTGTACTTCCAAAGACTTAATAATCAGACCTTTATTACCTATCTACATTTCTTTTCATTCATAAAATATTGACTGTACTCCTTCCACATTTTTTATTTTTTTAAATTTTATTGTAGAGCTATAGGAAGGGGGAGGATCAATGTGAGAGAGAAACATCGATTGGATACCTTCTGCCTTCTGCAGGCACCCTGATGGTAGAACACAGATCCTGTAACCCAGGCGTGTGCCCTGCCTGGGAATCAAACTTCCAACCTTTTAGTTTGCAGCAAGATACCCAAACAAATGAGTTACCCCAGCCAGGTCTGTACTCCTTCAAATTTTAAAGTTGTTTCAAATAATTAAGAATACATATATATCTCAGATGTAGACCCTGACTTAGCCTCTTTGTTGTTTTTTTTTATTTTTAATAGCTAATATCATTTTACTTACTTTAAATGGAAAATGAACTGATTTGATGCTTAAAAATGAAGAAAACAGTAATTCCATCATCAAAATGCAATTTCTTTTTAACATGTGATAAAACACATAATGTAAATGTTATCATCTTAATCACTTTCAGGTGGACCATTCAGTAGTGTTAACTGTATTCACACTGTTGTGCAACTATCTCCAGAACTCTGGCAAAACCAAAGTTCTGTAACATTACACAACTCCTTGTTCTCCCCACCCCCTACCTTTCTCTATAAATTTGACTCTTCTAGGTTAACTCATATAAGTGGAAAAATACAATATTTTTTGTTTTTGACTGGCTAATTTCACTTATCATAATTTTCTCAACTTCTATCCATGTTGTAGCAGATGAAATAAATCTATCAAACCATATGCAATTTCTGCTAGCATTTGGTTTCACTTCCTTCTATTCATATTTATATACATTTTACATTTTTTCAAATAAAGATTTTGCTTTTTGCTTTATTCACTTAAATTAACAAGTATTGTCTTATGTTAAAAAAGGTCTTAGGGAGCAGTATATGTTTTCTTAGAAAAAATGTCTTGGGAATATAATTTTAAATGAATGCATACATACTTATAGTATATGAGTTTGTCTTTTACATTTTGCCTATTAATTTTGAACCAGCTTGATTCTATGACTTTTAGTTGGGGAGATCAATTTGTATATATGTAGTGCAAACAAGTTTTTAGCTTATGTTTATCTATTAACTCATTTTATAAAAGATGACTTGTGAATGTATACTATGTGTCAAGCACCTGCAAAGTCCTATGGAATAATATAGAAAACATAGCTCCTATTATTAAAATCACAGTTATAGAGGGGAGACAGATATACAAATAATTATTTGAACAAATCTGAAAATATATGATGGCAAGAGCTAAAGGTAAATTACTATATGAGTCTACAGGAGAGGTGTAGTAATCACCAAGATCAGAGAAAGCTTCCCTGAGAAAGTGAGACCTGACTTGATATTTTAAGAACAGAAAGTTGAGAAACGTGAATAGAGGACTCATGGGCATGGACAATGGGGGGATTGACTGTGGGAATGGTGGGGTAGGGGACAGGGCCGAGGAGAGCAACTTGGAAGAAGGTGGGACAACTGGAACTGAACAACAATAAAAAAATGGGATTGAAAAGTAGTATGACATAAAAACTTTAATGTATTCCTGTTATACATATTCACAGATTTTTCTGTTAAGAGAGTCTTATCTCCTTAGGAGTTTTGTGTCACTTTAAATAAAAATAGCCCCAGCTTAAAAAAATAATGGATGGGGGTTACTTAGATGAAATAAATACGGAGGAATATTTTAAGCAAAGGAGAGAACATTCGCAAAGACCTTTGGTAAGAGGAAGTAAATAACATAAACCAAATAGACAACACAGCAAAATAGCAGGAATCAGAAAACAAAATCCAGTAATCATTAAGATAACACCACATATTTCAATTTCAGAACTTCATAGCCAATTAATTGCCTTTTGACTTATTGGATACTCCACAGGCAGCTAAAACTCAACACGTCCCAGGTTAAACACAGGCTCTTTCTCTCCAAAAACCTAGTCTAAGTTCCTCCTAAAAATAGGCTGCCAGTGCTGAACTGTAGTTTGCTAACTCCTTATTCAGAAAGATGATTATCCTTTAAATTATTTGAGAAATCTGGGTTTATGCTAACATCTCTATCTACATATCAAATGTATAGCTCTCAGTGGTTCTTGGGCCAGCAGCTGGCCACCTTATCGGAAATGCAAATTTGTCAGCCAGCCACACTTGCTGACACTGAACTCTGGGAATGGAGCTTGGCAACCAGTGTTTTAACTGCTGACTCTCGTTCGTACTCCAGTCTGAGACCCATGACAGCAGAATAGGGGTTTTCAACTCTGGCTGCAAATTAGAATTATCTGGGAGGTTTTCAATAAATTCTAATAACCACAACACAACATAGAATAATGAAATCTGTATTGTGGATGAAGGCAGAAAATATTATATTTAGAATGTTCTCAAGTGATTCTCATGTACTGCCAGCAATTAAGAGCCATTGATTTTATATGAATATCTTACATGTTGAAAGTAATAATTTTTCCCTGGTACATGTAAAGTAGTAATATCAGAGGAATTGAGACTGAATGGAAATAGACTTATCCTGATTTGATATTGTACATAAAATTCATTTCAAGGAAAACAGTTTAGTCTAAATAAACAGATTATAGACAATTTGAGAATAATATATAGGCCATTTTATAATTTGGCTTTGCTTTGTTTTTAATAAATGTTCTATAAATCCTTTTAAATTCTGGAAACATTTGGGGGAAGAAACTTAAAAGACAAATTACCTCTTTAAGTCATTAGAAATTTATTAGGAGGCAATTTCTTTTTCCAAACTTAACCTTAAAAAATGGAATCATAGAAGATGTAAATCATATACTTTGGCTTAATTCATCACAAAATCATACGTGCACTTACATGGATGTTGCCACTAAATGTGACTTTTACAAATGCACATGTGTAGTCATTGTTTAAGACTGCACAATTTACATAATTTGTGCAATTCTATCATTCAAATTCACTGACAATTATATATAAACTCAATAGTGGAGACTTAGCATTCATTTACTAAAGTCGACTCTTTAGGAGAAACACTAAATGTTTCATTGGCAGTCATATTTTGTCTTGAATTTGAGATATGAAATTTCAGCCTATTCATAGTTAATATGACGCTGAATAGATATTTTCCACATGAATCTAGTTATCTCACCCACTTGAAAGCAAAAAGTTTAAAATTTTTTGTTTGGTATTTTGGTATAAACTAAGAGTCTATATATACATGTATATGTCATATATATATCATGTCATTCAGAACACATTACGAACACCTATTTTATTTTATCCCCCCTTAGAAAAAAATTAGAGACTTTGATTATAAACCCTATTGAAATTTTAGAAAAAAGATTCCAGACCCATGGCAATTTCCATGTAACCCCAGGTGTTATTAGTTCCATTTGAAGTTTCTGATGCAATAATGATGTTTGTGTGAGTTGTTCAGAATTCTGCAATTGCCAGATTTATCACCTCAACATATATCTCAGTTGAGTTTAAGCCCAGCAGAGGTGTTCAACATTTTGGTGCCTCTGGGCCACACAGGAAGCAGAGAGTTGTCTTGGGCCACACGCTAAATATATTGTGAAGCATAATCACAAGAATCTCATAATGTTTTAAGTAAATTTACAATTTTGTGTTGGGCTACATCCACAGCCATTATGGGCTGCATGCAGGTTGTGGGATGCAGGTTGGACAACCCTTAAGGCATTTATCTAGATTTTAGACAAATAGTGAAATAGTTGTGAAGCATTGTAAATAAATGGACAAAGAGCACCAACTTGAAAAAAGATGAGGAATGTATTAGAGGAAATAGATTAATAAATGTATTCAACTTAATTTCATCATCTTCATTCAGGCGAAAAAGAGGCATTAAAGGACCAACTTCTCTGCAAGGGTTAATGACATCTCTGCAAGGGTTAATGACAGTCATTATCAAAGTAATATTCTTTTTAAAGTTATTTGGATACAGTAAAATCTAGGACATAATGGAGTCAATGTAAAATTTCTACTTTGGTCAAGTTTACCAAAATACTCTTGGGTTAATCCTTTGAGATTTGTTGTGTGGCATGAAATTTAGCTATATAACCTAAATGCTCACTCTCCTTCCTCCTCCTCTTCTTTTTCTTCTTCTCCCCATTCTCTTATCTCTTCTCCCTCCCACCTCCTTTTAATGGATGCTACAATTGCAGATAATTTCCACCACCCACTAATATTTTTGAACAACTTTAAAAAACACGAAAGAGTGTTAGTTAAGAGAGTGAGGGTATGTTGTGCGATACTGTCTTGTTTGTTCCTTTACGATTCTTGGAAAAACTTACAGTAATATTTTAGGTCATAAAATAATCTGTATGAAGCCCCGTAATCTCATGTTTACTTTTAATTTGATTTAATACCTACACCCATGGTTCTAAAAGTGTAGTATATATCTAGATCATTTCTGTTTCAGTATGTCTGGGGTAGGGACAAATAATTTACATTTCTAACAAGTTGCCAGGTAAGGTTGATAGGACTTCTAGTTTCTCTTTAAGAATCACTAACATACATCATCACTGAGCAAGGAATAGCCATGTTAATTTTAGTCATTAAGGCAAAATTTGCAATTGCTTTTATTTAAGGGATGGACTTTATTTTAGACTAAACCTGGGTTTCAGTGTTGACTCTGAGAAACTGAACATACCAATGGACAATTGCTTGGCCATATATAAAAATAAAACTCTGACTCACAAGCTCTGCAGCAACCAGCTCAGAAATCAAAACCATGTCTTCTGCAGTTACTAGATAGGGAAGCCCTACCCCAACTTCTGAAGTAATTGGCCCAGAATGAGTAGGACTTGGTCAATGGCTCTTAAATTCCTTTCTTTTGGCCTCACTTTTCAACTAATGGCCAACAGAAAAAGCCAAATATGCTCGCTAAACCAGCCACATAAAACATCTTGCATCCAGTTAGCCTACCTCCAGCTCCCCCATAGCAGACACCTCCGATCAGAGCATCCTTAAAGCTTTCCTTTTTTTGTAAGTTTTATAGTCTTCTCACTCACCTGCTTGCATTTGAGTCTACTCTAAACACAAGTGATGACAGTTGACTAGATTTGTTTTCATTTGTTTTTATTCACTTGCTTATTTCTACGGCTCCACCAACTAACTATTAGCTTTATAGAGGATTTATAGAGGATTTTTATAGAGGATTGCTAAAGACAATATTCCTTGTTATAAAGTAACTGATTTTGTAAGATTATGTTGAAAAATAAAATATATGAGGAAACAAAACCTACGTGACAAATTCTCCCTATAATCTATGTCAGAGCAATATTTAATGAACTAAAAACATTCTTTTATACAACAAATAGAAGTCATGAAACCAAAATTGTTTCTATTTTTGGAAATAGCTGCTGAGAAGCTCTTAACTATTATTATTTCTATATCTCTTTTTTCTTTAACTTTTGACAGTGTCATTATTTGATAAATGACTTCAAATTACTTTTGAGAATGGCAAATTAAAAACCAAGGTGTGTGTGGATATTCTTTTTAAAAATTACTTTAATTATACAAGAAATGCTTTTTTAAAATATAAATCATACTGGTAAGAATAGAGTCTTGTTTGACTATTACCCCAAATCTCCATTTTCTTTCCTGAGGTGATCCCCAATATTAGTTTGATGTATAAACTTCCTATATATCTTCTATGAATTCATAAACATAGCAACAGATCCTTGAATAATCTGGTCTTGTTCAAAGTCATTTTATTATGTTGTTGAGATGCTGTAGAAACTTAACTCTTGTTTATACATTATTAGCATATGGTAAAATTGGTTACTTTACATGTCATTTTACTTAAAGTCACTGAACCTATCAAATTCATTAACTTGAGAACTTAATTGCACATGTATTTTTGAGGTCTTGTACCCAACATATCTCATTTGCCCCCAGGGGAAAAAAATGCTTGCTTGGATATTTTTGTATCAAAATGCAATTACTTTTTATAATTACTATTTTCTTTTATAATTACTATTTGCAGTAAGTATACTGTTTACTGAAAATTTTACCTTATTTATAAACTATTTGATGAATGCCTAAATGCTAGGACATGTTTTGGCCTGACTACATTTTTTTTCCCATAGGAGCAAAGATTATATAGAAACTTAATTTTGTCCTGTAAGGATACTAGATACATTGTTAGGAAGAAAAATGCATATTAAAAGATCATGGGAAACCACAAACGGTGACTGACTTTCATGAAAATTAACTTGAGTCAAACACTCAGCAAAACATGTATAAAACAATGGCTAGCACTAGCATTCATTAGAGCCTATTCCTCGCCTCCTAGGTATTTATCAATTTAATGTTTTTATCAATCTCATCTTATAGATGAGCCAACTGCTATCTGGAGAAATGGAGTAGACTACTCAAGCTTACATAGCTAGTAAACAGCATCAGGGATATGAACTCAAAATCCCCACATTTAGAAGCTAAACTCCTAACTTCTTCATTATAGTGCTTCTTAAAGAAAATATTTCCCAAAATAAATACCAACAAGAAAAATTTTAAAAACCATGTATGGAACATTGAGAAATGCAGTGAAAATCTTTCCCTTCTTCAAAAAACCACTATTCTTGAGTGGTTGAGAAATATTTTTCTCGGCAGCTTTGGAACAGATTTTATGTCGTATCTTCATAGTTAACAGGACAGCAGTTCCCTCAGCCCTTCTCCTGACTATGTAATATCCACCAGCAGCTGCAGGGTTTCAAAAAAGCAGTCTTTTTTAATCTGACTCATAAAATACATGGTAATCTGCATGAAAATGAGTAGGGCTGAATCTGAACACTCTTAGGCAAAAGATGGCAGGCATAACTGAAAAAGCTCTCTAATGCAGTCTGAATTTAAC
Source organism: Tonatia bakeri (assembly GCA_004024845.1). Classification (NCBI taxonomy): domain Eukaryota; kingdom Metazoa; phylum Chordata; class Mammalia; order Chiroptera; family Phyllostomidae; genus Tonatia; species Tonatia bakeri. The sequence goes on along the minus strand of PVIA01002635.1, from coordinate 152,969 downwards.
ATTTAATTTTCTTATTAGCTCCAGAAGGGCAGGCTGATTTTCCACAGGTGTAAGCAATATACATAATTAATGTTACCCCCTCAAGTGTTTTAAAAAGATCACTGGCCAGCATTAACTGTATACATGCTAAACTAAAATTGTATCATGTCTGATATTTAGTTTTGAAGTTACAGTTATGAGTGATGTGATTCACATATGCATTTGAAGATGTCATCATCTCCTTTTGCTTTTAAAAACAGCTTTAGAAAGTCAACATAGCACTCTCTTGGGGAAAAAGAGAAAGCTCTCATTAATCCATGAACAGGAATTGTGTAGACTGGTAAAGCTGAAGTGAATGTGAATAAAATTGGGCTGAATAATAACATTTAAAGTAAAACAGAAAGATCTACAATTTATTTGCCATTGCTGAGCACTGAATGCACAGTTAAATTGCAGTTATTTGGAACACGGGGTCTTTTCAGAAACAATTGTTTGGCATCAACACCATTTCCAGACTTGAATTATGTGCTTTGAAGATATTTTCTGTTTTTTTTTGTTTTTGTTTTTGTTTTTTGTATAAAAAGTGGATGCAAGCCACAGTTGTTCAGAGGGCAAAAGGGGTCCTAACTGCGACGTTCAGTTTCCGACATTGTGGTAAACAGAACAAAAGAGACTCAACTGGAATTTCACCTGAATTTTAGTAACCTTGCAGATGACCTTTTTACAGCTTTAAACATTATATGATTTCTTTCTTCTTCTTATTTTATCAATATTATTTCAAAAATTCCAACTTCTGCAGGAAGCTGCTATGACAAAATTCAGTAGAAAAAAAAGACCTCCTTCCAGTAGATCTGAAATCAATAGAGACCAGATTGTTTTTCTTTTCCGATTATTTTTAATAAGAGCTCTCTCATTTATTTGAACAGTATTCTAAAAGGAGCCACTGTAATTGGCTAAGTCAATGGTAAAGTGAAACCTTGTAAGTTCCTCATATTCCTGGAAACTATCCATTTGCAGATAAAATTATAATGATGATATCACTGACCAGCCAACTGGGAAGTTTTCCATTACTGGGAACAGATTAGTATTGTTCCAGCTAAATGTGATCAAGATAAAATAATTGCAGAATGGTTGATTGGGACATGATAAATTCTGTAACTGCAAAATAAGGGGAAAAACTGGACTACATGAGGATCAAAACCATACTTTGTTTTGTTTTGTTTTTTTTCTTTTATCTCATTTGGGTCATCTTGTGCAACTAAACTGGTCATTTACAAATTACCATTAAGAATAACAAATTATATTTAACTAAGGTTTTTTAATTCAATGATGCTATTTACATCATCTTCTTAATTTCTTTACCTATAATAAGATAACTATCATATGGTGTTAACCCTTTTGTAAGAAATTCATTGATTTATGTGTTCTTTAAAAAAAATTACGACATTTCATGTGTGCAAAAAACTGTTCTATATGCTAGGAATAGAGAAATTAGCAAAGACAATAAGTAAGAGTTAAAAAAATTAAAACAAGATATGTGAACTAGAGTAATGACAGTGAGGCTACTTCATGGAAATCTTCTCTGAGGAAGTCACATGAACATTATGATCTTTTGTAGAAAATATATTCCAGATAGAAGAAATAGTAACTTTAAAGTATGAGGCATGTGAACAAGTTCATGTATTTGGGAAATTAAAAGGACAGGATGCCTAGGATATAGGGAGAGAGTAGAAAGACAGGAGCTGAGGTCGTATAGGTTTTCTTAGGCAAGGTGTTACATATCATCATAAACTTTGGAAACAAGTTTAGCTCGTGTCCTAAATGCAATGGAAAAGCACTTAGGGGAGTAACATGATCTGATTTATGTGTTCAGAACATCACTCAGTTTGTTCCCAGCATAGATTCTCAGGTGAGGAGGCAGGCATTAAAACAATGAGACCACTTGGCAGGGAAATAAAGTATGAAGTTTCTTCTCATTTTTTAAATCTTTTCAATGAAGTGAAAGCAAAACTTGGGGTTACTCGTAGTTTTTTGAGGTTTAAAGAGAGAGAAAAAAGTATGAAGTAGTCATTTGGGAAAGTGGGAGGGTGAATTGACCAAGGAATTGTAACAGATCTGCAATCCATGCTGAGGGGCTTCAAGAATAGCGGTTGTAAAACAGAAGAGTATTGAGTCCGTTCGTCCAACTCATTCAGTAGTATAGAAAAACAGAGAAACAAACAAAAGAGAATGGAGTCTAAGCTGATAAAAGAGCTTGTGTCAATGCCTTAAAGAGCTTTTCTTAAAAAAATTCTGTCTTGAATTATTAAGCCTATTGTATTTTGTTACCTTTCCTTTGTTCCTCTACAAAGAGACCTCAGAATGTATGGCTAAGCCACACCTGGCCATATGTGGAAGGGCAACGTGGGGCCCCAGCTCCTTTCTGTGTTGGCTTGGTGGCCGCTGAGATACCATTTGTCTTTTCTAGTATCTTGATGGTACTCACAATTGAATACCTCTGAGTACCTGACCAGAGGGCTCTGGTAAAATACTACTCACACTCAGGGGTCTATTTGCTTTCATGTCAGACATCTACCAGTTTACCGTTACTCTCAGCAACTCGACATTCTCTCACTGAGGTTCATGCGAACACATGAAGAACCCATCAGTTAGTCTCACAGTATAGTGAGCCAGGAATCTTCCCTCAAGTTCATTTATCAAGCTGCTTCCCATTCAACTGTATAACTTCTGAGACAATATTTTTGTGATCCATATCCGAAAGCTGGGAGTCTCCAGGGTATGCAGGTTCCTTACATTGTGTCTGAAAGAGCAGGCGACTATCTGCAATGAACTTTGATTCACCCTGTATTTATATAAATAGTTTTAAGCACCTCTCTGCCAAAGCGTAGTCTTAGGGAAGAGTGACAGGGATGAGGGCTTTCAGCTGGTACCAAGAACACTGGCATGCTATCTAACCTTCCTCTTCTTCATACTGGCCTAATGTAAAACTCAAGCATTTAGCCCACCAGATTGGTCCCTTCCAATCTTAGTTTAATTACAAAATTTTAGAAGCCTTTTTCTCTCTGAAAAGAAAATTTAAGTGGTTTTCAAAACACTTGTTAAAGATAGTTAGAGGATCTACTTTGAACTTGGAGGTAAGTAGCTTCATTTTCTCCATGAAACATGGGCTTAGAGATGGAAATGTACAAGAAATCACGATTTCAGTGGGAAATAAAAATATATCATTCTTTATTTATCTCCCCAAATGCTATTTGTTTTCCACAGATATAAAAATTTAGATTCTCCCCCACATTAGTGGAACAATGAGAAGGAAACTGAGAAAGAGTTTATATTTTGTCTCACCAGATTTCTTTTGGGGGGTGGTGCTTGCTGGGCAAAGAAAGCTTAATTATTTTAAACTTACATACTTGTGCCCAAAACGTAAATAGGAAGAACCGAGTGTTTTATAAATGAGACAAAAGATTTAAACACATATTTTTAAAATGCATAATTCAGCATGAAATGAGAGACTATGCAGTATACCAAGTACAGCAACTCAGGCTTCTGAATGAGTCTGCATTTCATATACCAGCCTTGTAGATTATGAGCACTGTAAATTTTAGCAAGTTGCTTCACTTTTCTTGACAATAGTTGGGGCATTTCTGAGAATGCATAGTGTGGTTGCAAAAATTAAATGAGATTAAAGGAAGGTATTACTACTGTTGCTGTTGTTTTCATTATTATTATTAATTTACTGCAATTTAAGATCACTAATCTATCAAAGACTTTGCAATTTAATAATGTCAACAGATTAGTCTTGAATAAAATGTCCATTCTATGAGATATAAGAGTTACTGGAAAAAAGAGTTCAAAACTTTCTCATAGATAACATTAAAACATATAATCTGATCAGAGACACAATCATAGTAAACAATCTTCAATGTGTTTACATAGTGATAGTAAAAAACATTTCATGGAGGACTATAACCTGTTTTAAATTTGTGAGGTTGCTAGACATACTTACTCTTCTTTATACAAGGAGGAAGACTATGAAAGACAAGACAGTTTCCTTGCCTAGCAAAATGTGAGCTCTGTGTATCATTCGCAGACCATTTGTCCCCTTGAACAGGAAGTCAGGGGGCTGCTGCTTTCAGGCTGGTGCAACTCGGCCCCAAGTTTTATAGTGTCATTATCGTCCTGTATGAGGGCTCTAATTATGTGGCACACCTCAGTGACTCTCCTTCCTCACTATTGTTGGCCCCAATCCTCCCCGACTCAGACCTTTATAAGTATGTCCCATCAGCACCAAAACCCTTTCTAATAAATGCCCCCTTCCCGAATTTGCAAAGCTTTCACTGTGGTATTCAGCTGTGTGCTGAACATATCTGAGTTCCTTGGGAATGTGTTCTGTCATCCTGGTGTTCTCCTTACACAGGATGCTGTATTTTAATAACCTCTGTTTTTTGGAGTGTATTAATAAAAACAGAATACCCGGAGTGATCCAAATGTATTTTATTCAATGGACTGTATTGGGATATTATTAATTTCTTTATAACCTACATATGATCTAAATATCATCTGAATTCTCTGAGTTAGTAGTGTTTTACCTATGATTTTCCAGTTTAGAAGAGATCATGCCCTAGAACAACTCAGTTTTGTTTTGTTTCATTTTGTTTTAAGGTCTTTCTTTGTCCCTTTAAGAGTTCCCAACATAATTAATTTATGAGCACTAGGCTTCGGGCTTGATTATTTTAAAGCAGATCAGCAATATGTCTGCCCCGAAATCACAGCTGCTGTAGCTATGCATTTGCATCTGGACTCATTGTTTCATCCAAACCAAATTTGCTGCACCATCAGGCTCGTCTGAAGTCTCAGTTCTGTGGGTGTTAGCACTCAAACTTAAGTCCCTTGAATAATCTACACATAACTTAAAAAAAGAGAACAGACCTCTTTCACATGTTTCCATGTAGCCTACAAAAAGGTAAATATATTATTTAAATATTATTCTATGACAAGTGTAAATACACTTTTGTTCATTTCTTTAAGTTGAATATCTAAGTGCGAAGGTTATAAGTTCTCTCTCCCATGCTCGTTATTCCTATAATAATATGTTCCATAGAACTTCAGTCTTAATTTGTTTTGCATAGTCTCATCTATTTTTATATTTACATTATTTGCTTCTATATTTGAGTTAAACATAAAAAACTGTATTTTCAAATTGTGAACATTCAATACACTAGCAGATGTCCTTCAAGTACATGTAGTAAAGAGATATTGTTACAGAAAAGACACACAAACACAAACACACACTACCCATATTCCCCTAGTATAACAGTCAATCAAATGAATAATTTTCTTTAAATATGCCGAGTCAAACCACTTTTTAACCTAACAGTACTCTCCAACATGTTAAGCCCAGCAAAGAGCAAAGACTGTATGTTCTTAACCAGAAGTCAAGAAGTATTATTGGGTTTATTTGTGCAGATCATATTTTCATAGAAATATTGACACATTAAAACAATGTTGATACACTGGAGTACATCTGGAGGAAACCAGGCAGGGAAAGGAGGTGATGACAAAGAGACCTGACCATTATTTTCCAGGAGAACAGAACACTCACTAGGGACTTGGTAGCTCCCTTAATATATTTGAAACATTGTTTTGTGAAAAATAATTTATCTGAACTCTGAATGAAAATCTAGAGCAAATTTGTAAATATTAGAATAAGGCATACTCGGGGTAAAAATAATAAATGCCTGTGTAAACAATGAGGACTGTCTGGTACTACAATGTACAAGAGGACAGTGAGTTCCTTATCACTGGTAACATTCAAATTTGGTCTTTAGGAAATATTATTGAGTGTGTGCACACATCCTAATGGAGAATTGGCCAAGATATTCCTTAATGTCCCATATGACCCTGAGACTTGTTTCTTTAGAATAGAGTCATTTAGTTCACTTGGTAACAGCCTCAAATATTGCAGCCATCTGGAGTGTTTAACTATTTTTACCCACAGATATTTAATGACCAATTAGCCCATTTGGTCTGGTATAAACTAAGTTTATATGTATTCTCAAGTAAAATTATTATTAGTGTCCATTTTTACTTTAAATATCATCACAGCTTGAACAGAAAAATACACTAAATACATTGGCCATTCTTTTAAAGGATTTAAAACACCAGTATTCGAAATATATGGTAGAAAATTCTTTTATATCCCCTGATATCTAACCTATTAATAAACAAAGGATATACTTAGCGTAATAATTTAAACAATAATTTCATTAATGTAAAAATAACATAACAGCCCTGGCTGGTGTGGCTTAGTGGATTGAGCACTGGACTGTAAACCGCAATGTTGTCAGTTCAATTCCCAGTCAAGGCACATGCCTGGATTATGGGCCAACTCCCCAGTAGGGGGGGGTGTGAGAAGCAACCACACATTGATGTTTCTCTCCCTTTCTTGCTCCCTCCCTTCCCCTCTCTCTAAAAATAAATAAATAAAAATTTTTAAAAAGTTTGCATTAATTAGAAATATTATAGCCTGGGGTTTAGTGTTTGCTAATCAGTTTCCAATTGCCATAGTTCTAACTTCTTAATACACTTCTTATGTTCAAGGTCTAAAGTCAAAAGGATTTCATCTTGAAGATTTTGAACAGATATTTAAAAATCTAAATACTATTGTAAGAATGAGAACCTAAGAGTCACCAGTTCGATTCCCAGTCAGAGCACATGCCTGACTGGTGGGCTAGGTATCCAGTAGGGGCGCTCAAATGGCAACCACACATTGATGTTTCTCTCCCTCTCTTTCTCCCTCCTTTCCCCTCTCTGGAAATAAATAAACAAAATCTTTGAAAATAATAAAATAAAAATAACATATTGTCCCATACTACCACCAAAGACAAGCATAATATTGAAGTTATTTTTTTTAATTTTTGAGGTATCATTTAAGTTCCTTAAAAATTTAATATATATAAACTTCTCTGAAAACACTAGGAAAAAATTAAAAAATAGGTAATGTTTAACTTCTAAAATGAAAAAATTTAGAAAATATTTTACAGAAATTTCCTGTAAAATATTTTCCCTACTAAAAGCTTTTGGAGAATTGGACTTTTTTTTTTTTTTTGCCTAAGAATTTTCATATTTAACATGCTATTAGGGTTTAAGATTTCTTCAGTCTTTACAACAGATGTACTTCTAAACAGCTGACTAAGCAATCTTCACTTCTACTGTAACATCTCCATTCATTAGCCTCTGCTGCAAGTTTAACATGAATAGTGTAGAATCAAGTTGAAGTTTGGTTTGAAAGCATGGCTGACTGGAGTACCAGTTGCCAGAAGGCCACATTGGGTCATTTGATGATATTTTTTTAAAAAAGGAGTTAGGTTAATTATTTGAATAAAATTTAGAAAGATGTTTTCTAAGTAAAAATAAAAAAATTAATTTTTCTGCACAAAATTTCTGATACCATAGCATTAGATATTTGAAGTTTTATTTATATAATATCTGCAATGCACACTCATTCAAAACATTATATTTCTTTCTTAAGAATTATAATGTAGTAAGATTAAAAAGAGAGATCTATCTTTTTTACAAGTATTATAGCAATGTGCATTTAAAACCTATACAATCTTATTACCCAATGTAATCCTAATGAATTTAATTTTTAAAAAAGTTGGAAAAATAGTCTTCATGAAATAATTATATCAGTTCAGCTTTTTCTTTGATTTGGTCATTCAACAATAGTTATTGCATGTCCTTTATGTGCCTAGCAGTGTTCTGGATAAAAAGCTGAAATTTTGTGCAGTGCAATATTATAAGTAATTTACACACATTAAATCTTCTAATAGATATAACAACACTAGATGAAGAATTTTCAAGCCAGAATTTGACTTGGGCAGTGTGGGTATAAAGTCTACACTGTTAATTTCTTCTTCATGGCCACAGGTTCATGGAGATTAGGCAACAATTTTGAGTACTTGCTTAGCTTCTCTTAAAATTTCACACATCATTCCAGAGGCACAAGGATGGGTCAACAAATAGAAATCAATCTATGTAATATACCACATTAACAAAATAAAGGATAAAAATCATATGATCTTATCAATAGATGCAGAAACATCATTTGACAAAACACAAAATCCATTTATGATTAAAACACTTCATAGCCCTGGCTGACGGAGCTCAGTGGATTGAGCGTGGGCTGCGAACCAAAGCATCGCAGGTTTCGATTCCCAGTCAGGGCACATGCCTGGGTTGCAGGCCACAGCCCCAAGCACCCACACATTGATGTTTCTCTCTCTCTCTCTTTCTCCCTCCTTTCCCTCTCTAAAAATGAATAAATAAAATCTTTTAAAAAAATCTTAGAAAAAAACACTTCATAAAGCAAGTAGAGAAGTTAAATGCTTCAACATAATAAAGGCCATGTATAACAAACCCTCAGCTAATATACTCAATGGAGAAAAACTGAAAGCATTTCCTGTAAGATCAGGAAGGAGACAGGAAGTTCACTTTCTCTACTATTATTCAACACAGTACTGGAAGTTCTAGCCAGAATAATCAGGCAAGAAAAAGAAATAAAAGATATCGAAACTGGGAATAAAGAAGTAAAATTGCCACTTTTTGAGGGTGACATGATTCTTTATACAGAAAACTATAAAAACTCCACCGAAAAACTATTAGAAATAATAAACAAATACAATAGCATTGCAGGGTATAATGTCAATGTACAAAAATCCATTGTATTACTATATACTAGTAGTAATTAGTATATACTATATGCTAAAAATGTTTAAAAATTTTATTTGCAATTGCAACAGAAAGAATATATAATACCTAGGAATAAACTTAACAAAGGATGTGAAGTACCAATACACTGAAAACTCTAAGACATTATTAAAAAGAAATCAAAGAAGATAAATAGAAATGGAAAGGTTCGGCTTGTTTATGGATTGGAAGAATCAACACATTTAAAATGGCCATATTACCCAAGGTAAAATACAGATTTAATGCAATCTCCATTAAAATCACAATGGTGTATTTTAATGGAATAGAACAAAAAAAAATCAGATTTGTATGGAAACACAAAAGACCCTGAATGGACAAAGCAGTCCTGACATAAAGAACAAACCTGAAAGTATCACAGTTCCTGACTTCAAATTATAATACAGAACAACAATAATAAAAACATCATGATAATGGCAGAAAAACAGGACACAGACCAATGGAACAGAATTGAGAGCCCAGAAACAAACCCACATGTATGTGGGCAAAAACTTCTACAAAAAAGCCCCCCCAGAAATGGAGAAAAGAAAGCTTCATCAATAAATGGTGCTAGGAAAATTGTAAGGCTGCATGCAAAAGAATGAAATTAGAATGCTATTTGTTACCATAAATATAAATTAACTCAAGATGGATCAAATACCTAAATATAAGACATGAAACAATACACAACATTAAAAAACAAACAGAGGTATTAAACTTATGGATATTGGTATCAGCAAGGAATTTGTGAATTTGGCCCCAAAGTCAAGGGAAGGAAAGGCAAAAATAAGTGAATGGGACTGTACCAAACTACAAATCTTATGCACAGCAAAGGAAACAAAATGCAACCAAAGTAATGGGAGAAGATATTTGCAAACAACTCTTCTGATAAACAGTTAACATCCAAAATATTCAAGAAATCATACACTCAACAAGAACATCAAACAAACAATCCAATTTAAAACATGTGAAGAGGACCTAAACAGACACCTCTCCCAAGAAGACATACAAATGGCCAACAGATATATGAAAGATGCTCAATTTTACAAGCTATTAAGAAAATGCAAATCAAAACTACAATGAAACAACACTTTACACATGTCAGAATTATCATCAATGAAATTGAGTGTTGGGGAGATTTTGGAGGAAAAAGAATCCTCATTCACTACTGGTTGGAATGTAAACATGTACAGCCCCTACGGAAAACAGTACAAATGTTTCTAAAAAAATTAATGATAGAGTTACCATAACCCAGAAATGCCTCTTTTGAAAACATTTATCTGTAAAGATATAGGTTACCCTATGTTCACTGAAGCATTGTTCATAGCGGCCAAGACATGGATACAACTAAAGAGTCCTAAAATGTCCTCGGATAGATTATTGGATAAAGATGTGATACACACGCACACACACACAATGGCATACCACTCAGCCATAAGAAAGGATGAAATATTGCCATTTGCAACAACATAGATGAATCTTGAGAATATCAAGCTAAGCAAAATAAGTCAGAAAAAAGTTAAGAACCACATGATTCCACTCATATGTGGGATATAAAACAGAAAGCAACAAATGAACAAGACCAAAAATCAAGCAAAAACTTACAGACACATACAATAATAGTATGGGGGTTACAAAAGGGAAAGGGGTGGTAGAAAATGGTAAAAGCATTCAAGTATATGGTGATGAAAATGATTTGACTTTGGGTGGTAAACACACAATTTAATATACAATAACATATTACAGAATTATACATTTGACATATATAAATTTATTAACCCATATCACCCCAATAAACTAATAATAAAAGTAAAAAGACCAGAAAATAATTTTACAAGTCAATATTATTCCCTTAAATACTTTATTTTCTTTATTAAAGGCTGTGGCTGACTAAGTTTGTTTTGTGGCTGAATTTTTTTGTTGTTAATTTCCTAGTATAAACTGAGTACATTTGGTTATAATTAAAATATAGATGTGCTATATCAAAGTGTCTGTGCATTAGTGTAAAATAAAATATGTTTGAATACAAAATAAATAAGAGGGAATTTCCCAGGGAGAAGAGGAATTTCCAAGAATTATAATAAAAGAACAAAAATATTGGAAATGTATTATAATGATCTACATAAATAAAATATTAGCATATATTGGTAGGTATAATAAGTAATCAAATTTTGCTGAGTAATCATATCTCATATCAATTCATAATTATAGCTAATTATAATTTTATTAAATGAAGATTAGTGAGATTATGATGAATTAAACTTCAAAAAAGAATATGTGGGACAGAGAACCTATTGTGGCTGGGATTATTCTATCTACATATAAAAACACTGAGAGATCCCTGAATAAAAATGTGACCAGCTAAACACACAAAGAAAGAACATATAACAGTTTAAGCTATTCATTAGTGAAGCTTTCTTGACTGTGATGAATGAAATTGGCAGTGTTGCCATAGGTACCAGAAATATAACTGAAGAGAACAGATCTGGATTAGTTACTCTATTTTAAGAGGGAAGAGACAAAGCTAAGTGTATTCAAAAGCAAATGAATAGGGCAATACGAAAACATAAAACCACAGCATACAAGTATTTGTTAAAATAACAAAACAAACAAGGTCATGATAAATATATACATACAATACAAGGGACAAAATTTAACATCATCAAAACAATTTTAAACATTCAAACTACCTGAAATTGTAACTGGTTGCTTCAAAAAACAAAAAAATAAAAGAGATACCCAATTTTAAAGCTACCTGAGTTTAGTTTAATAACAATTTGTTTGGCTGTAAAGATGATTCTTTTTAACAATAAATTCTATGGTGATTGAGGCACTGAAATGGTGGAGTGCTCCAGTAATACACACTGCATTTTGTCACGTATAATGCACAGTTCTTTCACCCAATTTTTTGAGGGAAAAATAAGAATTAGCATTATAAATGGATAGTACTAATTCTGTATATATGGAAATTTTTTAAAGATTTCATTTATTTATTTTTAAGAGAGAGGAGAAGGAAAGGAGAAAGGGAGAGAAATATCAGTGTGTATTTGCCTCTTGCTCACCGCCTTCTGGGGACCTGGCCCACAACCCAGGCATGTGCCTGACTGGGAACGGAACTGGAGATCCTTTGGTTCACAGGCCAGCACTCAATCCACTGAGCCACATCAGCCAGGGCTATAGAAATGTTTTAAATTCTTTCATTAATACTTATGCATTAAAAGTAAAACATAAGAAAAAATAATGATATCCATATGCAAAGTAATACCTTGGAATATGATAATTGATTTTGTTTCTAAATATAAATAAATAAATACACTGAATTTAAAAAATTAAAACAGAAGATTTTTTTTTACTGAAAGTTTGGGCCAAAATCATGGGTGTGCATTGTATGTGGCAAAATATTGTAAATTGGATGAGACCTTAAGAAAAACAGAGAACAAAAAACTAAATTCTCTGTTTAAAAAGTATAAATATGGTACTCAGAAAACTATACAACACTGAAGAAAGAAATTAAGAAGACACTAACAAATGAAAGCATGTACCATATTCATGGGTGGGAAGAATTAACATCATCAAAATGTCCATACTACCCAAAGCAATTTATACATTCAATGCAATCCCTATTAAAGTACCAATGACATATTTCAGAGATATAGAACAAACATTTCAGAAATTTATATGGACCACAAATGACCCTGAATAGCTGCAGCAATTTTGAGAAAGAAGAACAAAGTAGGAGGGATCACAATACCTGATTTCAAACTGTATCACAAGGCCACTGTAATCAAAACAGTCTGAGACTGTCATAAAAACAGACATATAGATCAATGGAACAGAACAGAGAACCCAGAAATAAATCCAAGTCTCTATGGTCAATTAATATTTGACAAAGAGGGAAGAAACATAAAATGGAGCAAAAAATAGCCTCTTCAACAAATGGTGTTGGGAGAGTTGGACAGCTACACGCAAAAAAAATGAAACTCGATAACCAACTTACACCATTCACAAAAATAAATCCAAGATAGATAAAAGACTTAAATATAAGTCATAACACCATAAAAGTCCTAGAAGAAAACAACAGCAGAAAAATCTCAGACATTTCACACAGCAACGTCTTCACTGATTATGTCCCCCAAAGCAAGGGACATAAAAAAAAAATAAAGAAATGGGACCTCATCAAATTAAAAAGCTTCTGCATGGCTAAAGAAAACAGCATTAAAATGAAAAGAGAAGCAACTATATGGTAAAACATATTTGGCAATGATACCTCAGACAAGGGTTTGATCTCTGAAATATATAAAGAACTCACAACTCCACTCCAGGAATACAAAAAAAAAAAAAAAAGAATTAAAAATGTGCAATAGACTTGAGCAAACAATTCTCCAAGGAGAACATACAGAGGGTCCAGAGACACATGAAAAGATGCTCAGCATCGCTAGCCATCAGAGAGATGCAAATTAAAAGCACAGTGAGATACCACTTCACATCAGTCAGAATGGCCATCATAAACAAATCCACAAATGACAAGTGTTGGAGAGGATGTAGAGAAAAGGGAACCCTAGTGTACTGTTGGTGGGAATGCAGATTGGTGCAGCCACTGTGGAAAACAATATAGAATTTCCTCAGAAAACTAAAAATGGAACTACCTTTTACTCAGCAATTCCACTGCTGGGCTTATATCCTAAGAGCCCTGAAACACCAACCAAAAGAACCTATGCACCCCAATGTTCATAGCAGCACAATTTACAACAGCCAAGTGCTGGGAGCAACCTAAGTGCCCACCAGTAAATGAGTGGATCAAAAAGCTGTGGTACATTTACACAATGGAATACTACACAGCAGAGAGAAAGAATGAGCTCTTACCCTTTGTGACAGCATGGATGGAACTGGAGAACATTATGCTAAGTGAAATAAGCCAGGCAGTGAGGGACAAATACCATATGATCTCAACTTTAACTGAAACATAATCAACAAAAGAAAAAAAGTAAACACAATATAACCAGAGACACTGAAATTAAGAACAATCTAACAATAGCCAGAGGGGAGTGGGGAGGGAACAGTGGGGAGAAGGGTTTTCAGGAACTACTGTAAAGGACACATGGACAAAACCAAGGGGGAGGGTGGAAGCAAGGGAGGGATGTGGGTTTGGCTAGGGTGGGGAGGAGTGGTAGGGGAGGAAATGCAGACAACTATAATTGAACAACAATAAAATCATTTTTTAAAAGGTATAAATATGAAAAAATGCATTAAAGAGGTGAAGAGAAAAGGGGGCTTACCAGAAATCAAGGTTCACGAGAATTTGCAAAGGATATTATCAAAAACCTTCAGTTCTGGAATGGCTCCATTTATTTATTTATTTATTTTTTTTTTATTCAACAGACTTATGAAGCTCTTACCATGTGCAAGGAATGTGAAGTATTGGAGATTCAGTGTTAGGCAAGACAAACACAGTGCTTGCTATCTTGGAGTCTTCATTTTAGCCAAGGCAGTGGATATAACATACCTAATTTTAGCATTTTACCCACAGTAGTAACATGTGATACAATGTAGAAATTAAAATTATTATGAAATGAATACAAAGCGCTATAAAATAATGAAGGGCTATATAATCCAATATGGTTTATCACTTAAGACTTCTTTGACTTGGGGCAATTAAATTAAGCTTTGAGGTCTAAGAGGGAACACATTTGGCAAAATACATTAGAGAGAGAGGTCAGTAAAATAACTAAAAATTACCAGTGTTATTAGTGCACGAAGAACAAGAGAAAAGTGTCCTAAGATGAGGTAGTAAGATTTGGGATTGCAGCTTCACTTTAATGAAAAGTCATGTGTAAACACAGAGTGAAGGAATCAGTTTGAATTTATAGCAATATATTTGGCTGTAGCTTGTGGGATATTAGGGTAGAAAATAAGAAGAAGAAGAGGTGACTGATTGCAGAAAGACCAGATAAAACATAATTGCAGTATTCCAGGCAAGATAACATAACAATTTTGCTGAAGAAAGTTACACTAAAGATAAAGTAAATGTACCCTTTTTGAGAGAAAGAAAAGAGATAAGAAGAAACTATAGTTGCTGGAAAGAATAGTTGTAATTCTGGAAATAAGGCTGCTGGAGAGACAGAAAGAGATAGAATGTAGAGCTTTGAAATGTATAGGTAAGAAACATGGGTGGGTGATGAGGTGTTTTATAAAAGAATTGTCCACTTTACAAAATGAATTACAATATATATTTTTCTCTTCTGGAAACTGTTCTTTATTATGTTCTAAAAGGGCGGCATTTATAGACATTCCCCTGAGGGCAAAGAGAGGCACACCTCTGTCTTATTCTCTGCTCCTTCACTTTACCCGCTGTGTGCAGGGCGGTGAACAACCTATGAAACACTGGAACCATTTCTTACTTCACCTGTCATCACTGTAGGTCTCCAACTCAAATGCTGTACTGAAATTGCTCTGGCTTTTGGGTGCTAACCTGATTATATCTTTAACTGATATGGTTCGAGAACCAGTGCTTAGAAAAGAAAATTCAACACATATTTGAAAAACGCTGGTGCAGAGAGGGAGAGTGGACTGTGCTTGATGGGGAAATATAAGTAATGGTGATAATAACACATATAGGTATCATCAGTTGTTTAAACCACAGTTTCAGGGGACTCTCAATGACCAAGTCTAGCAGGGAAAATTTAAAGTGAATGACCAAAAACTTGGTTCACTTCTGTCAGTTGAAACTGACCAGATATAGGAAACAAAATAGATTATGTCAAGTAAATAAATAAAATATTAAGGAATTGTATATTGAAATAGTATTTCCATTTGTTTTTCTCGGAAAAAGGAGAATTCTACTTGAAATTAAAGACAAAGTCTTTATTTTACCATTGGGTTTTATAAAAAGAATATATACATGAACGAACACATACTTCTTTTCTTTTACTTAGACTCTGTAAAAACCAAATACTCCACTTATAATTTTAACTATATCACGAGTAGAAGATTATTTTTTTATTGACTAGCTTTAAAAATTGTGAGCTTTGAATTATCTCTTCTGTTTATTTAAGTGTGGACACGGACACCATAGGGCACATTTTTATCACAATATAGCCTATGGCTTTGTACCTCTTGTTCAAGACACAGATGAGTAGGCATGGTGAACATTAAGGAGAGCTATACAGAGTGGAACCAAGCAACAGGCTAACTGTACTTGGTAATGATGGCAAACCACATACATATATTCCACTAAACCCAGGCCAACTGCATCCACATTACAAACTCCCATTAGCATGATCCCCTAAATGCTTACAGCCACTTCAGTGCCTCCTAGGATAAAGGGAAATGTGAGTGGGAAGTCAAAGCTGGAGTGGAAAGAGGGGAGGTCTTCATCACCTGTAGTTAAAATAGTTTACTGTGGTTAATTTTAAAAGGAAAATGTGACTAAGGGAATACATTTTTGGGATACCCAGGCCCTCCTAGAGCCTATGAAGCAATCTCTGCAAGTGAGGGTCCCTGAAGCTTAAGCCCCTTTAGCATTCTGGTGAATTCTGCTCTGCTTCTTTGTTTGTTTGTTTGTTTTGTTTGTTTTTGCAGGTGTGCTATTAGCATTTTCAACTGAGCAATTCTTCTTCGTGTAAAACCGAATGGTGCTTTTCAGGGTTCTTATTATCCTCGACTCTTTTGAAATGAAATACCAACAGTGCCCCTTACAATCTGAACAAAAGATATTCTCCTTCTTTTCCAAACACAGCCAGGGGAAGAGGACAAGTAACCATCCTCCTGATGATAGCTACTCGATACATCAGTAGGGAGTAGTTTTATTTGTTTTTGGAGAATTTCAGTGCATTATTAAGAGGTTACACGTTCAGCATTAGAAAAAGAGATGCTAGTATAAGAACAAAGAAAGTTAAATAAAATCCCTATACTGCTAAATTTGAATTATAAATGCCTATATGTGTGTGTATTTCATAGTTATGTCACTAAAAATGTCTAGATGTGATAACAATGCAGTAGCAATGAACCCACTTAGGATATAAGTGATAGTCTTGAAATCCAGTGCTACATGGGAATGGCAGATTCCTGGTTCCAGCACCCTGTTACTCCAAAAAGCAAGTGCACTATGAAAGGCTAATGGGAGTCATGTCAAAGGAACACAAGTTTCAAATTTAAGGAGCTTCCTATTGGCCAAAGATGGGATGATTTGAATATCAAACACAATTATTGTAATTAGAGAGCTAGAGTAGTAATACCTCAATTCTATATAATAGGTAGTCCCTTTAAAAATAATTATTGTAAGTGATTAAAACATACTGCATACATAAAATCACATATTCATGATGATAAAAAAGGCAGGGATTGATTGACAATGCCAAAACACATAACTAAAATCTCTAATAAAGGAAAAAATTTTAAAGGACAGTTTTGAGATAACTGAGGTAAGTTGAACAATGACTTGCCTATGTGGTCAAATGTGTGTGATGTGTTACTCTCTTCTTTATGTCCTCTTATTTATTTTTTTTAAGATTTTATTTATTTATTTTTTAGAGAGGGAAGGGAGGGAGAAAGAGAGAGAGAGAGAGAAACAGCAATGTGCAGTTGCTGGGGGACATGGCCTGCAACCTAAGCATGTGCCCTGACTGGGAATCGAACCTGTGATGCCCGGTTCGCAGCCCGTGCTCAATCCACTGAGCTACACCAGCCAGGGCTGTCCTCTTATTTTTTTAACCACTTTTTTGTTAGGTCCTAAAAGACACACTACCATGTATCTTTTCAAACTCATCTTTTTTTTTTCTTATGTTTCAACCCCAGGGAGTTTTTCGAGTTCGTATATACTGCTAAGGTCATTCTTGCTTCATGATCTCCATAAATGTCATTCTCCCTTATCTTGGCTGATACCTGTACATGACACCAAACTCAAAGACAAAATTGCAGTAAGGTCTCCTGTTCATGTTCCAAAGTTAAATGTCATCAGCTACACTTTTTCATAGTATATTTTTGCTTTGTAGAACTTATTCCATGTCATAGCTATATATGTTTGTGTTTATTTCTAAGAATCTGTCATCTCCACTGGAATAAAGTCTCACGGATGGTACCCTGTGTCTCTTCTATT
The DNA here is from genome assembly GCA_004024845.1 of Tonatia bakeri. NCBI lineage: Eukaryota > Metazoa > Chordata > Mammalia > Chiroptera > Phyllostomidae > Tonatia > Tonatia bakeri. The sequence goes on along the minus strand of PVIA01002635.1, from coordinate 135,154 downwards.
CTGTCATATCACCAGTATCTAGGACAGTGCCTGACACATGAAAGGTGACCAAAAATATTCTCAGAGTGAAGAAATAAAATGCAATTAATTTCAAATTAAAGAAGAAACCATCATAAAATATACTTAAAAGTAATATGCAATTAAAAACACATGATTCACACAAAATGCTTTTGTCTGTGAATGGATTCACCTGTGTACTTCACTATACCTTAAATATTACACTATCATCACCACAAAAAATTAGATCTGGTAGTATGTGGAAATAGTTTTCTAAATCTGATTGTCAGCTAAATTTTAATATAAAAGCTTCAATAAAAATTTTTAGGACAATTATTTTAGAGATACATTTGACATTCAATTTTGAACCTGCATAATTTTCTTCCCTTCCCTTTTTCTTTACTGACTAAACACCAGCATCAAATTATGTGACTGTTTTTTTTCCAAGCATAATTATCTAGACTTGCCAGATATTTAAATAAATACAAATGAAAGAGGCCTCTTAGCTCCAGTAAAGAATGGACTGAAGACTCCTACAAACACTCTTTATTTTCCTTCCATTAAATAGAATTTTGTGAATGCAGCTTCAGTTGGGGCAAAGAATCATTTGTTGTTTCACAAAACTAGGCCTGACTTGGCAGAGATTTTCATTGTAGGGAATGAGTAAATACTAGTCTGTTTATTTTTGAAAATTCTGATTTATGGTGTTTCACCAGGTTTCACCAGGTGGTACACTTACAGAAGGGTGAGAGGGGTGAAAATATAGACTATGTGAATAACATATCACAAAAGAATAATTAAGAGTCATAGAGGAGGAAAGCATGTATCAGAAAGGAGCCCATGTCCTATAAATAATTCTTCCCTTTTTACTTTTTAAAAGCTATTTGAGAAGTCCAAGATGGTGATATAAGAAAACTCTAAACTCACTTCCTAGAGTGGACATACCTAATGTACACCTATATAGAGAGCGATTCCTCCCTAAGAAGAACTGAAGGCTGATTGGACAGCATCTGTACAACAAATGATAAAGGGTACAAAGAAGTAGGTAGAAGAGATTGAGGGGAACCTCCTCCCAGAATGTGGTGACCTGTACAAAGGGATTTCACTGAAGGGCTTGTGTGCAGACTTGCTGCCTTGTAGTATAGCAGAATACCAGTGGTTTAAAAAGCACCTAGACTATAGGGAGGGAAGTCTATTTACTAACTCTAGAACATCTTTCAAGTTTATGGAACTACTAAAATGCTCTCCAGGGCCAGCTATGCCAGAAACCATTATTTTGGGGGGTTCCCCCTCAACCTTGACTGTCCAGGTAGGAGCACATTCCAGGTACTCTACCTGGTCTTCAAAGGCTATCCCAGGGCCCTGGCTCATAACAGCTCCAACTGTCACGTGCAGAAGTCCCAGTACAATACATCCTGGATCTTGCCTAAGCCTGCTCCTGTTCAAGATCCAGCTCTAACTCCATCTGGCTAGCCAAGGAGGTCTGGGTGGAGTGAACACTAGAATGCTCCAAGCAACTGCCAGCTCTAATTCTAGTTGACCTTTCAAAGTCACCTGGCACTCATAGGTGACAAAGGGTATGATCATAAAGAAAGCTACTACTTCAAGACTGACAGCGGTAGCTGTTGTGCCTAATGCATAGAAAAGAATAGAAGGAAAATAAAATGAGGAGACAAAAAACAGATTTGAAAGAAAATTAGAAAACTCCAGAAAAAAATTTGAGTGAAATGAAAATAAGTAATTTACCTGATAAAAAGTTCAAAGTAATGGTCATAAATATGTTAGCTGAACTCAGGTTAAAATGAAGGAAACAGTGAGAACTTCAGCAAAGAGACAATATATGAAAGAACCAATCAGAATTGAACAGCACAATAACTAAAAAATACATGGAGGGAATTAACAGTAAATTGGATGACCCAGAAGAATAGACCAGTGATCTGAGAAATGAAATCGTAGAAATCACCCAGTCAGATAGCAAAAGATAAAAAAATAAAAATGAGGCTCTTTTAATAAAAGACAACTTGAGGCTGTGGGACAACCTCAAGTATACTAATATTTTACAACTAGGAGCTCCAGAAAGAGAAGGGAGAGAAAATGGGGCAGAATTTATTTGAAGAAAAATATTTGTTGAAAATTCCCTCCTTGTAACCTTAAGAAGGGGACAAACACACAGTCTAGGAAGCACAGAAAGTCCCAAACAAGATAAACACAGAGAGATCAACATGAAAATGTATGTAAAATGGCCAAAAATAAAGAGAGTTTTAAAAAACAGCAAGAGAAAAACTAGTCACATACAAGAAATTCCCCAAAGGACTATTAGCTGCTCTTTCAGCAGAAACTTTTCAGGCCAGAACGTAGTGAACAATGTATTTAAATATTGAATACCAAAAGTTTACAGCCAATAATATTCTGCCTCAAAAGCTTTTCATTCAGAATCAAAGGATTATTCCCCAGTCAAGCAAAACCAAAGAAGTTCATTACCACTAAACGGGCCTTATAAAAAATGTCAATGGGTCTTCCTTAAGCAGAAAAGAAACAGATATAACTAGAAATAAGAAAATATATGAAAGAAAAAAGTCTCACAGACAAAGGTAAATATAAAGACTTTGAATCAACCACTTAAAAAGCTGGTATAAAGGTTAAAGATAAATGTAGTAAAATCAACTACAATATAATAAGTAGTTAGGGTTCCAAAATATAAAGATGACAAATGTGACATCAAAATTTGGGGGCAGTTAAAATATAATGATTTTAGAATGTGTTTGAACTGAAGTGACTCTCAGTTTTAAAATAGGCTGTCTTAAGTGTATAGGTTCATATATGCGAACTCATGGTAACCATAAACCAAATACCAATAATAGACAAACAAACAAAAAAAAGAAACAGAACACTAAAAAACCCATCAAACTACTGTGGAAGTGACAAAGAGAAAGAAATAATAGAGGAAAACTATAAAAATAATAAGAATAATAAACAAAATGGCAATAAAAACACGTGTCAATAATTACTTTAAATGTAATTCTACTTAAATGCTCTAATCAAAAGACATAGGGTGGTTAAGTGGATAAAAAAACAAGACTCATCTATATGTTCCCTACAAGAGATCTTGCAGACCTAAAAACACACACACTGAAAATCAGGGAATTGAAAATGATATTATATGTAAATGAAAGTGAAAACTTGAATTTAAAACTAAGACTGTAACAAAAAACAAGGAAAGGAATTATATAATGGTAAAATGGGTCCATCTAAGAGAATATAATATTTGTAAATGTTTATGAACTTAACTAAGGGGCACCAAATTTATAAAGCAAACATTAACAGACATAAAGAGAGAAAATGACAGCAATTCAATAATAATAAAAAACTTTAATATTTACTTACATCAATGGATCCAGGCAGAAAACCAAAAAGAAAACATCAGTCTTAAACAAATCTTTAGATCAGATGAACTTAAGAGAGGTATAAAGAACATCCTATCACAAAACTGCAGAATGCATGTTCTTTTCAGGTGTATGTGGAACATTCTCCAGGATAGATCATGGAGGCCCCAAAACAAATCTCAATCAATTTAACCACTGTTGGGATTATACCTAAGAACCTTGAAACACCAATCCAAAAGAACCTATGCACCCCAGTGTTCATAGCAGCACAATTTACAATATCCAAGTGCTCATAACAGCCTAAGTGCCCATCAGTAAATGAGTGGATCAAAAAACTGTGGTACGCAAAGGAATTTACACAATGGAATTCTGCGCAGCAGAAAGAAAGTAGGGACTCCAACTCTTCAGGACAACATGGATGGGACTGCAGAGCATCATGCCAAGGGAAATAAGCCAGGAGGTGAGGAACAAATACCATATGATCTCCCCTATAAGAGGAACCTAATAAATAAAACAGGCAAGCAAGAAAAACATAACCAGAGACAAAGAAATAAAGAATGAACTACCAGTGACCAAAGGGGAGAGGGAAGGGGGTACTGGGGAAAGAAGGGGAAAGATTGAGTCAAGGGACTTGTATAAAGGACCCATGGACAAAAAATAACACCGGGGAGGATTGAATGTGGGAGTTGCAGGCTAGGAAGAGCAATAGGACAGTGGAGCCTAATGGGGGAAAATGGGAACAACTATAATTGAACAATGATAAAAATATTTTTTAAAAAGTAATTTGAAATCATATCAAGCATCTTTTCTTACCAGAATGGTACAAAAGTAGAAATCTAACAATAACAAAACTGGGAAAAAACATGAAAACCTGCAGACTAAACAGCATACTACTAAACAATAGATGCATCCATAAGGAAATCAAAGAAGAAATAGAAAAATAACGAGACAAATAAAAATAAAACTACAATTTGACAAAATCTATGGGATATAGTAAAGGCTGCTCTAAGAGGGAAGTTCATAATAGATACAGATATAACTTTTACTTATTTCACTCAGCACATTGTTTTTGATGGTCATCCGTGTTGTAGCATATACCAATACTTTATTCTTTATTTTATTGATAATTTATATGTTAAATAATATATCAATTTGGTCACTCACTCACCAGTTCATGGGCATGTAGTTATTTCCAACATAAAATGATTATGAATAATGAATGGTCCTTAGAATAATTATTAAAATGCCTCTGTATGATCATATGCTTTCTTTTGGTATTTTCTAAGAGTGGGATATGTGGGATATACTTAAAGTGTGTTTAACTTTAAAATACAATCATAGTTTTATCCAAAACAACTCATCTTAAATGTATATATGAATGTAGTACTATATATATAAAGTAATCCTGGCTCATTAAAATGAGCTAGAAAGTAGTCCCTCTTTTCCTTTTTTATGCAAGAGATTTTGTAGCATTTTTATTATTTCTTCCTTTAATTTTTTCTGTTTTGTCTTTAATGAGTTTTTGATAGTTCATATCTTTTAAGGACTTCATTTCATTTAAGTGTTCGAATTTATGGATGTAGGGTTGTTCGTAGTGTTGTCTTACTACTCTTTCAATATCTGTAACTTCAGTTTTGATGTCCCACTTCTGCTTCAGTCTTTATCATGCACTTCTTTCTGCTTCTTTTTGTATGGTTCCTTTGTTTAATTCAGTTTCTAAAGTAAAGGCTTTCATTACTGACTTTACATCTGTTTTTCTGTTGTGCTAATATAAGCCTTTAATGCTATAAATTTTACTGTAAGAATTACTTTAACACCATCCCACCAATTTGTTGTATTTTCCAGTTTTGCTCAGGGGGTAATGGGGGGAAAAGGGAAAGGGTCAAGTCAAGGAACATGTATAAAGGACTCATGGACAAGGACAATGAGGAGGGGAGGATTGAACATGGAAGGGGGGTGGTGGGCAGGACAGGGAGAGTAATGGGGGGGAAATGGGGACAACTGTAATTGAACAACAATTTAAAAAAATGAGATAAACATTTCCATTGAGACTTTTTCTTCTTCTTTGTTATTTAGAAACACAGTTAACTTCCAAGTATCTGAGTTTCCAAATATCTTTCTTTTATAGATTTTTCAGTTATTTCCATTTAAGTTTGAGAATATACTTTAATTTATTCTCTTATCTAAATTTGTTAAGACTTGTATCTCCTATAATGCACATTTTAGAAGAATATGTATTCTGGTTATGATTGGAATTCTATGACTATAAATCAGGTAAAGTTGGTGGATTTTTTTTCAGATCACCTATATTCTATTTTTCTACCTACTTGTTGTCAGTTATTGAAAAAGAGGGGATGATTTCTCCTAACATAATTGAGGGTTTTTCTACCTCTCCTTTCATGTTAATCAGTTTTGTCACTTATGTTTTCAAGCTTTATATTTAGGTGTTTCTACAGTTAGGATTTTTAGATCTTCTTGGATAATTGTCCTCTTTATCGTTATATAATATCTCTATCTCTGATAATCTTTCTTGTTCTGAAATCTACTTTGTCTGACATTGATATAACTATTGTATTTTTTATTAGTGTTTACATGGCATATCTTTTCTCATTCTTCTACTCTTTTTAAAGTAGACGTTTCTTTTGGAATGATTTGAGATTTACATAGAGTTGCAAAAATAATATTAAAAAGTTCCCATATATCTCTCATCTAATTCCACTGTGCTAACAGGTTATATTACAATGGTTCACTTTTTAAAACTTCAACACCAACATTTATTATTTTTCCAGTCACACCATTTCTTTGGCCCAGGATTGAATCCAGGGCACCTCATTCATGGAGTCACCATGTCTTCTTAGTCTCCTGGGGTCCATGATTGTTTCTTAGTCTTTCCTCTTTCTGGTGTAATTGCCAGTCTTGATTGACCCTGTAAAATTTGTATAGAGTGCCTTTTTATTTCAGTTTGTCTGATGTTTTCCTCTTTTCTAGATTTGTATAATGGGTTTTAAGAAAAAAAAATTGCAGAGATAAATTACCCATTTTATTCCATTATACCAGGGAACACATGATGTAAACATGACATATGAGAGGTGATGTTAACCTTGAACACTTGATTAACCAGTATAATAATTGAGAAAGGTCTTTCTTTTATTTATATACATAAATTAATACAGCATTTTATTTATAAGTATCAGTTTCCCTAACAAAAAATGTCAAGGACTCTGACTTTGAATCCTTCTTTCCCTTCTACTATCTTCCAATCAAAGTTTTTGATAACTTTCACTTAACCAACTTCAATGATAATACTCAATATTCATGTTAATTGATCTATAAGCTGAGATTGACATTCTTCACTACTTGTATATTCTTCAAACAATTGTTTCGCCTTACCAGCAACATTTTATATTTCTCTGCTACTTGTCATTGTTGTTTTAAAGATATCCCCTCACTTTCTAGAACTTGAAGTGCCCCTCAGCTCAATCTTCAATGACTCTACAAAACTGGGTTCCAGAGTAATACCTTCCAGTCATTAACCATTACATACCATCTCTAATATATTTCCTAAATTTCAGTAACTCCCAAATTTACACCTGTAATCTGGAACCCTGACATGAATGTCATAATTCTATGTCTCCAGTGGCCTATTCAATATCTCTATTTAAATGTCTAAGAAACACTTAGGGTGGTAAAAACACAATAAATATACAGATAATGTATTATATAATTGGATATCTGAGATCTATATAATTTTATTAGCTGATGCCACCCTAACAAATTCAATAAAAGTAAAACAAAAACATAAATAAATCAATAAATGTCCATTAAACACCTCAAATTCAACATATCCAGCAACAAACACCTGCTTTCACTGCATAGCCTGCTCCTATTTTGCATCTCTGAAAATGGCAATTTTACCTTTCTACTTGTGTAGGCTAAAATCTATCATCATCTTGCTCCCCTCTTTCTCTCAATCTCTTGTACATTCATCTTTAAATCTGTTAGCTCAATCCTCAACAGGGGTATATAATATCTACTCTCTATTTTTCACTCCACTGCCAACATCATCCTTTGTCTGAATTATTGTAATACCTCTTGAACACTTTCTTTGTATCCATTTTCTGACCCTTACACAATTACTCTTCACAAAGCAACCAGAGTGACTGTTTTGGAATATAAGTCAGACGGTGTTATTTCTCCTTGTAGAGCCCTCCAATCACTAGTCACTTTACCTAGAATAAGAGCCAGAATACTTACAGCTGCCTGTAAAACCTAGATGTTCAGACCTGTTCCATCTTTACAACTTTATATGCCACCATTCATCTCCTTTTCTACTCCAAATACAGGACTTGATTCACTTTTCAAACAAGTCAAAATATGTTACTACTGTACAACTCAGGGATTCTGCATTTGCCTTCTGTCAGAAGTGTTTTACTCCCAAATAGCTGCATGGATTTCTTTTTCCCTTATCAATTAAGTCTTTCTTAAAGACCCTTATAAAATAGCAACACCCTTTTCCCCACAATCCCTATGTCCTCCACTCTGTTTGTGGTTACCCACAACTCTGTATGACCCAGTATATATTTATTTGTTTATTGTCAATCTTCCAAATGGGATGTAAGTTCCTAGATGTCAAAGAAGTTGTCTGTATTATTTACTACTGTATTCCCCTTCCCTAGAAGTGTATCTGACAAATAGTACTTATTGAATTGATAGTATCTATACCAAATGAGCAAATGGATGAATAAATCCCAGCCATTTTATTGTCCCCCAAAATGCGTGCCATGGACAGCTCTATATAACACAGTGGCTTTTTGACTAGAGGCTAGTTCTACATTCTCCGGTTATTTATAAAGATTTTCACCATCTTTTAATAAATTCACCAAAGGTCATCTTCTGACAGTTCCCAAGTAACACAAATGAAAGAACAGTGGTCTGCCAGAAACTTAACCTTAACTGAGCTATACTACACTAAATTTACACAAAATCTGATTATTTTTATATATGGCTAGTGGCTAGTGATTGCTTTATAGTCAAGCAAATATTAATGTTTGCACCAGTGGAATTAGGCATTAGACAAAGTTACCAGAGATTAAATCAATAATTGCAGAAGGGGAGAAGATTTAAAGTGTTTTAACTACCTCAGAATTATTTTTAAGATCATTGGCAATCTATGCCATGACTAATGAAGCTAAAATATCTTGTAGGCTTGACATTTAAAAGGAATCTTGTAAATTTTATTTTGTTGTTCTGAATGACATTTTATATTATTTTAAATTTTATTCAAATAAGGAAAGACATATTTTTTATTTGGTTTTATAGCCAAAATAGAAGCAAGCCAAGTCTAGCTAGCTTCTAATGTTTAATGCCATGAACATATTCAAGTAAAACAGCCCTTTTGTTAAATGTTGTATTCTAACCATATAGCATCAAACAAAGTGAAATTAGAAGGTCAAACAAAACCTCTAACTAAACACACAGGTTAAACACATAGATCTAGAGACAGGATTTAAAACCTAAAACTGCCTTAGAACCACAAGGCATATAGCATTACCAATTTAAAGCAAGCACATTTAAAATGTACGGTGCATGCACGCAGTCCTATCCAGCAGCCGCAGATGACTATGACCCTTTTCTGCTTCAAGTGCATGTATGGAGGAATGATACCATAAACACACCCAAGAGAAATCCACACCAGCTAATGATGAAAGATGTGTATCCCAGACTGCATTTATCATTTAGATTATGACACAACAACTATATCTCAACGCTGAGACCTTCAAGTTCTGTTTAAGACAATAGGGAGTTTTTCCTGAGTTCACACTGCTCTTGAAAACAGCTGCAAATATCCCCTCAGGCAACTTTGTATGACTGCCTAAAGCATCGCCAATCAATTTAGTTCAATCACACTAAAAAAACTGTGATTACCTACTATAAAGAACACCAAATTATTAAGTACAAATACTATGATTTCTTCAACTGTGGTTAGGTCTGGATCAGGACTGCTCCCTGCAGAGCTACTGTCCTCTGCTTAAATCTCTTTCCCAGACTCTAAGAGCCAGAAGAAAAAAAATACAAAACCTTGGTTTATGTCAATGCACTATGCATCATTTTTCCTTTACTTTTCACAGACACTACAACATTCAGTAGAGTAGAAGGGGGTGGTCTGCCTCAAACCTTCCTAGAAAGATAGAGGCAGAAATAATTTAAAATATTGTAGTAGGTGGAGAGAATAGAAGGATTTGATTTTCAAATAACTTTCCAACTTGCTCTCCTAGTGAGTTCAAAGAGCAAGATTGATTCTATCATAGTAGAATTGTTATATGCCATGATAATCTTTCTTTAAAACATAAAATTTGTCAAAAGAAAATTTTAAAAATTCAAGCACAACCAAAATGCCCATCGATAGATGACTGGATGGAAATGTGGTACATCAATATAATGGAATACTACTAGCCACAACAAAAGAGGAAATACTATCATTTGTTGACAACATGCATGGATGATGGTAATATCATACTAAGGGAAATAAGTCAGAGAAAATTAGGAGCATATAATTCCACTCATATGAGGGATATAAAACTGAAAGCAACAAATAAGCAAACAAGAAAAGCAAACAAAAACTAATAGACACAGACAACAATATGGTGGTTACCAGAGAAAGAGGGGTGAGAGTGTAGTAAAGGGTAGAAGGGGTCAAATATATGGTGGCAGAAGACGATTTGACTGTGGGTGATGGGCACACAGTACAATGTACAGATGATGCATCATAGAATTATACAATTGAAATCTATATTAATTTATTAAACCTTACCACCCCAGCAAAATCAATGAAACAATAAAAAATAAGTGCAATAATATTTAAGCACAAATATATTTTCACTTTTTCAATAACTCTTCTTACATAGCTTAAAGTTTTTATATCTCTCTGCATATCCTTAATTAGCTTCTTCTCTATTGGATTATTTCTATGAATGTTCTATGAATACTCAAAATAAAAACCTTCCAAGAACCTTTTCTTTTTCCAGCAACCATTCCACCTCTCAGGTTTCCTGCAGTAAGCTCCTCACGGTGTTTCCTCTAGTCACTGTCTCTATGTCCCCATACCAAATCTGCCCCAATCCTCTACCTGCTCTTCTCTGCCACTTCCATGAAATCGTTTTTTTAAAGTCATCAATGACAATGGAAGCTTTTTTTAAACAGTGTAATACCATTTATTTCTATAAAGTTCAAAAAAATAACAAAGTTAAGTATAGCTTATTTAAGGATATAAAGGAAACGTAGGAATGAAAAATCAGGGGAGGTCCCCTTTGTGGATGAAGGTGGAGGACGTGGCCAGATCAGAGCCTCAGCTCACAGTGGCCTGCCAACCACCTATCTCCATTCTGTATAGGGTTCATGGGAGTCTTTGCACCTTATCTAGAGGCCCACAGATACTATTTTGCGTTCTTGAACTCTTACATTAAAAATTTTTCAGAGTTTTTTCATAAGTGATAGAACCCTTAATAAGCCCTTGTGGGGACAGAAGCCCAGTTTGTTTGCAAGCTACTTTTAATTTCCCTCTTTCCCATAATCCATACATTTGAGCTATTTGAAAGTCCTGTGGATTCTAAGTCCAGAACATTATCCGACCCCTCCAATCTTCTCCATGGGTTCCACAACTATCCTAGTCAAAACCATCTTTGTATTTTCCCAATCTATACTTTGATCCCCCTTCTATCTTCTCTCTGATCAAACACCAGCAATAATAAAATATTTATCTAAAAATATCCCTTCCCTTCTTACAATCCTTTGGTAGCTTTGGGGCCCTATATTATGTTGTCTCTGTCTATCTTCTGGCCTTTTCTTATACAAAAATATCTTCTGTTACTATGCTCCAGCCACAGAAGCCTCCCTTTATTGCTTGAAACACCAAGATCCTCTGGACCTTAGTCCTCTGAACTGGTATTCCTCTGCAGAGGCCTCATTCCTCTGCAGACCAGGGTGATTGCTCACATGCCCTACCCAAAGGAACTGTATATAAAAAAGTCATATGTATCTACATACCTCTATATATGAACACATATCTAACATTATAATAGGAGAGTGAGATTATAAAAATCTGTATCTATATCTGCATCTATATTTTATTTACATCTATATCTATGTCCATGACTGTGCTACCTTTTTACCCATACTTTAACCCAATGGATTATATATTGTATAGGAATCTAAAGCCATAATAGGAAATTGGGAAGAAAAAAAATTAACTGGGAGCTTTCTTGAGAATTCCTAAACCAACATAAATATTGCCAGAAGATAAACAAATGTTTCTCCTTACTTAGAACTAATGGAAGTTTATAAACCAGGAAACTCGAGTGTCCCCTACCCACTTTTCTTTCTCTTTACTTCTCATTGGGACAGATATCCAGTCTTCTTACTCTTTGAGTTTTCTAATCTTCATCCCTTCACCATGCCAGCCAACACTGTGGGAAGTCTGTGTTGTAAAAATCTGTATTTTAACTGAGACTCATTCATATAGGAGTATTACCCTCACCAGATATTTATATTTTAAGTGCACTTTATATTTCATTTATATTTTAATTATTCTTAATATTTATATTTAAAATATGTCAATATCATAAGTTTGACCACATAACTAAAGTTGCTTTATGAAATATGAAAAAAGTAAAGTAATTGGGCCAGTAAACATACAAAAAGAATATACTGAAAACATTATTTCATAAAACTAAAATCACTCTGTGACAAACCTGGTCCTGATTGTAAAATGTTTTCTTTTTTTTTCATTGATTTTATGATGAGAATCTGACTTTGAACGTCTCCCCTTCTTTTTCTTTCTCTGCCTTTATGTCCTTCCCTTTCTTGGTGGTCTTTCTGTCTGTGGTGGTCTTGTTTTGAGCCTCAGTCAAGGCCCACCAGAGTCACAGCAGTATCTCCAAATCCTGCCTTGTCCTATCATTTATACTATGGTCAAAGAAACTGTTAAAATTTAGAAAACAAAGCTTGTTCAAAAAGTTAGGTCACTCACCTACTTAAACTCACTCACTGTCCTCCCATTACCTTCAGATTGAAATGTTACTGTTGTAGAGTCATCCAGTGGGGTCATTTGTCCCTGGCTTCCCTGCAAGTTTTTCTTTCTCCTGATACAAGCACTTAAAGATCCAGACTAAAAAAAAAGAAATGTATGTCCTTAAAGGAATCAAATCTCCTATGTTTCTAAGTCAAATATATGAGTGAATTAATTCTTTATAAAAGGTCATTAGTTGGAAATGTGACTGGAGGCAGTAGGAAAATGTAAAGCAAGAATCTGTTTCCTATGCACAGATAAATCAAAATGAATTTCCTAGAGAAGATGAAGCACAATGAAGAAAATAAATCATCAGCCAGGACACATGGCTTCTAGTAATCATATTTACATGTGCCACGATATGAGAATGAGTTGATATATTTCTGCTCCCACAGAATGGTTTGACAAAGAAGATTTAAATAATCTAAATGTCCATGAATTATCCTGGATTTACAACATTGCAGTAATTCAGTTAGGGTATGACAAACCTAACACCCTTAGAGCTAATGATAAATTTAGAGAAAACAGTGCTGACCTTTATGAATAGTAAAACGTTGAGAAAAATGATGCTTTACCCAGATGATTTTATGTGACTTCACTACTCCTCCTTTGACAGAATAGCTTCTTTAATGTAGCAAGCAGGTTAATACAATTAGTACTCAAATTCATATTACTGGTCCCAAGTATATAGATATATAAAAAATTACAGAAATATTTTCCCAATTAAACTAGTAACTACACAGCCCAAGAGTGGAGATGATGATAGATGATTCATTAAATAACTAAATTTGTATTGTCTAAAATCATTGAGCAAAAGGCAAGGGAATGCTTAATTAAGTATCTATTATATGTAGGTAGTTTTAACTACTTGTATCATTTAATCTTGCCATTAAACCTATATTATAGGTACTATCACCACCATTTTACAGGGGAGGAAATTGAGACTAATGGAGTTTAAATATCTTTCCAAGGAAACATGGATGGTGAGCAAGAGAACTTGGACTCCAGCCCAGAATTGCTATTCCTAGTCCCCAAATGCAGATAGTAATAAATAGCTTACAGAGTGTCTGTGATTATTAAATAAGATAGTATATTAAAACTGTCCATCATAAGATCGAGGTTCCATTATATGTTAACAGAAAGTATCTTTCCTGCCAAGTTAGAAGGGTATCTTCTTAGGTTGAGGATTTCAACAGCTTTATAACAATAACCTTGGCAAATGCCATATGTATTATAGAATTTTACTTAAATTCTCTAACCTTGGGTTGTGAATTTCAATGTCTCTTAGAGCCAAGTCAATAACAGCAACCTGCTGGTGGAGCTTGTGGGACTTAAGAACTCCAAATGCATGCCACAAGTACAGGTATTACATTAAAACAAAGCTAAACACCCCAGCCATTCAAGCATGAAAGCATTCTCTGATATACTAAATCTGGAAGGAGGCAGCAACACTTTGTGAACTTGACCTACTTGCTGAGGGCACAGCCAGACTACTGTTAGCTTGGCCTAGAATTTGGAATCAGAGGGCTAATATTGTATCCCTTTCTCTTTCATACTACAAGTTATCCTTATCTGGTGCAGACAAAAGTGCATATAACCTCTAGCATGTGGCCACAGTGGTATTTTTCTAATGTTCCATATGTTTACCATCCCTCTGGCAACACTTCACTTAGGATCAGCATTATTTCCCTAGTTGGGAACCAATCAGTCACTTCCCCTTGAAGATCTGAAGGTAATGCAGAAACTGCAGTTGGCTTTTGTTAAACATTCAAGCAGAATGATAATGTAATTTGGACCTGAGTTGTAAAGGTATTCCAGATTCGCAAGGAAGCTAAATATAGGAGAAAGCAAGAACTACAAGTAAGAAAAGGAATTGACTGGGAAAGAGGTGAGCAGAAAATACAATGCTCACATTGGGAAGGAGAGATAAGAAAGACCGAGCACCTGCTTAGAGTTACACAGATGACTCTCGCTCCAGCCTTTCTGGGTCTGACTTCGTTGAGGTCCAGATGTACAATAGCACTCAGACTGCATTTCCACAACTCAGATGTCCACAACTTTACCACACACCACTCATTTTATGTGAATGTATTTGAGTGCTTTTTTTTTTTTTTTTATCTTAGAGCTAAGGGAATTTGATAAAGCAAATATAACCGACTTTTCCATTAAATGTATTTTTTGCTTCATTCCTATATTATAAGATATGTAAATTCACTCTCCTTGGGAATTTGCATTACATCTATATAAATACTTAAGATATCTTGTCATTTTATACATTTTTTAAATTCTCTTGTAATCCTGAGACAAGAATCTGGGGACTGAGGTCTTAATGTTACTTCTGGAGTGCCAAGGGTCTGTAGAGATATATAAATGCTTCATGTTTACAGATATCCCAGCATTCTTTCTAAAAGCACTAGGCACCGCTGAGCCATGCAATGTGACAGCAGCTTTACTGCAACATTTCTGGTATTGGGAACTTTTTAATTACATGGGAATATTAATAATGATGAGGCACAAATAAAAAAAGTACTGCTATCAGGGTTTTGTGTGTGTGTGTGCGTGGTAGCAAAAATAGAATGAGAAAGATTTAGCTTGGGTAATCCTGGAAGAGGAGCCTCGGGTGTTCGTAAAGAGGACAGGATAATGTAACCTAAAAACCCCTACTGGAATATAAATAAAAGTGCCCACATCCTGATATTAGTGTTAAGGCTAGTTAATACATAATATAGAGAAGACACTTACCTTTTCTGTGTACATCGTTGACATCATTTGTGAAACAAACATTTGTTTCACAAACATATGTATATTTGCTATCTATTGGGTCAGTCATGCTGTGCAATATAGGGATAAATTTAAAATATTTCCTGATCTAATGAAATAACATTCAGACCAAATATTTGATACCAGTAACTAGAAAACCTGAAAAAAGTATTTTTAAATCTATTTGAAATTATCAGAGCCACAAAAGTGCTAAAGAATTACTAGAGCAAGTTCCAAGAGAACAGATAATTCCAAAGATGTTGGTGCAATTTGGGGGGCTATTATTCCTTCAGAAACATGCCAGTGCTGCAAGAAATTCTTGAGACTCAGGAGCTGAATAGCTTTGAGAAACTCCTGCGCTGGGCAACAAACAAGCTCAGGGCCCAGCAAACTGAGAGAGGGAGCAGGAAAGGTTCTCCAGTCTTTCATCTAGAACCAAAGTGTAGACCCTAGGTATGAGGGTGAATCAGAAACTGAATTCGTTTCTAAGGAACCAAAGCACAGTTTTCCCCCAGATTTATTGAGATTTAATCAACATACAACATTATGAAAGTTTAAGGTGCATACATAATGATTTCATACACTTTCATGGTGCAAAATGATTACTAAAGTAGAATTAGTAGGACTAGTTAACACCTCCATCATCTTGTATAATTACCATTTCTTTCTTTGTGGTGAGAACATTTAAGAATTACTCTCAGCAACTTCCTACTGTATAATACAGTATTATTAACTGCACTCACTATGCTCTACATTTGATTCCCAGAACTTATTCATCATTTAACTGTGTGTTTGTGCCCTTTGATCCTCAGCTCCTAGCAACCTCCATTTTGTCTCTGCTTCTAAGAGTCAGGCTTTTATAGATTCCACATATGAGATTATACACTATTTGTCTTTCCCTGTCTAATTTATTTCACTTAGTATAATGTCTTTAATATCCATCTGTGTTGTTACTAAAGAATTTCCATTTTTTCTCATGGCTAAGTTCTATATTTATATATGTATGGGGCTCAGCAGAAGTAATACCTGCTTGAGTGTGGTTGGTAGTATAATAATTTATAGTTTTTAATTTAAACATTTCACCTAAAATGTCATATGGTATGCCAGAATGTGATATTGTTACAGAATTACATGCTTATGATTTTGTAAGAAAATATTGTGTAACAGAAAGGGGCGTTATTTGTGCCAGACCACAAGTTTGTGTGTGTGTGTGTGTTTGGCATTTTTCCCATTCATCCATAGATGAATGTTTAGATTGTTTCCTTGTCTTGTTTATTGTGAATAATAGTGGAATAAATATAGGGATACAGATATCACTTTTAGATCCTTATTTTATTTCCTTTGGATATATACTCAGGAGTGGGGTGACTTGATCACATATTTAAAATTTTTTTAGGAAACTCTAGAGAGCCTGAACCAATTTACACTTCCACCAAGAGTGCACAAGAGCCCCTCTTTTTCTCTGTATTTTCACCGACACTTATAAGCCCTTGTCTTTTGTTAATAGCCATCCTACCAGTTGTGAGGTGATACCTCACTGTGGTTCTGATTGCATTTCACTGACAAACAGTGGTGTTAAACACTTTTTCATATACCTGTTGGCCGTTTGTATGTCTTCTTTGGAAAAGTCTATTCATTTTCTCTGCCCATTTTTAAATATAATTATTTGTTTATTTCTTTTTTGCTATTGAGATGTGTGAGGTAGTTATATATTTTATGGACTAAGCCTTTATCAGATAAATGGCTTGCAAACATTTTCTCCCATTCCACATGTTGTCTTTTCATTTTATCAATTGTATCTCTCATTTCGCAGCTTTTATATTTGATGTAATCTCATTTATTTTTGTTTTTGTCACTGTGCTTTGGTGCTATATTAAAAAAAAATCACCAACTATTTCAAGGAACTCGTTCTGTGTGTTTTCTTCCAGGGGATTATTAGGCTTTCAGGTGTTATATTTAAGTATTTAATCCATTGTAAGTGGTGTAAATAAGGGTCCAATTTAATTCACTTGCAAGTAATTATCCAGTTTTTCCAACAACAGATATTGAAGAGGTTATCTTTTCTGTATTGGGTAATCTTGGCTTCCTTTTCAACTATTAGTTGACCACGTATGTGTGGTTTTATTTCTGGGCTTTCAAGTCTATTCCATTGGTCTATGTGTCTGTTTTGAATCCTATACCATACTGTTTTGATTACTATACCTTTGTAGTAGAGTTTAATTTTGGAAAATGTGATGCCTCTAGCTTTGTTCTTTTTTCTCAGAATTGCTTTGGTTATTCAGGGCATTTTGTGGTTCCATATGAATGTTAGAATTGTTTTTGCTATTTCTGTGAACTACCACTGAAATTTTGATAAAGATTTTATTAAAACTCCAAATGGCTTTGGGTAGTATAGATATTTTGACAACGTTAAATTTTTCCATCTATGAACACAGAACATATTTCTATTTATTTGTGTTTCCTTTATTTCCTTCAGCAAATTCTTAGTTTTCAATGTGCAGGTCTTTTACCTCCTCAGTTAAATTTATTACTAAGTATTTTAATGTTTTAAAATTATCATGAATGGAATTCTTTCTTTATTTTTCAAGATATTTTTTATTAGTGTATGATAAAACTTCTGATTTCTGTATGTCTATTCCGTATTCTGCAACTTACTAAGTGTTGATTAGTTTTAACAGTTTTTGATGAAATCTTTAGAATTTTCTACATTTAAGATTATATTATGTGAAAACAGAGATCATTTTACTTCTTCCTTTATGATTTTCTAGTTTTTATTTTTTATTTTATAATCTCAAGGTTTTTAATTTTATATCTCATCCTTTTATTTTTTTATTTTCTAATAGATTTGTTTAGGGCTTCCAGTACTATGTTGAATACATATTGAAATAATATTAATAACTGATGTTATATTAACATATTACTATAATAGACAATATTCATATATAGCTTAAAAGTTGCAGCCAGAGTGATAAACAATAAAATAATAAAAAGAAAAGTAAAGACCTATTTTTACTTTGAATCTTGCACAATTAATAATTATCTTACTCTGTTGATCTGCAAGATGAAAGCAGAATTTTGAAAACAGGATGGTTTTTGGAACATGTCCTTAACTCAAATTACAATACCACACCACTTATTAAATCAATGACTTTGCACATACTATTTACTATGATAACACTCAAATGTTTTATCTGTAACAGCTCATTAATAATGCATATGCTTTAAGTTATTATGAAAATTAAATGGCAACACTGTATAATACATAGCAAAATTATATCTTTTAAAAATAGTTTTCTTTTTCTTTTTACTAAAATATTCATTAGGAAAAGAGTCATAGTCACTGCAACTCTGGATGGTAGGCTATTTACTTACTTGTTATTGATTTTTGTTGTTTAAGAATATTTTTGTCCTGGAGATCAATTATATATAGATAAATTGTAATAGGTTATTTAATGTTAATATCTAGAAAGCCAATAGTATACAAATGTAAATTTTCCAGAAATTAAATTGTATATTTTCCAAAATTCTACTGAAACTTTATTTTTAGTGAAATTTTTTATTAGCAATATTTTTATTAGACTAATATGCTGACTGTAAAATTTGAATGTAAGCACAAAACATTAAGAATAGAAGAACCAAGCTGGAAGTATTACTCTGCCCTATATCAAAAAATATTGCACAAATATAGTAATTACAGAGGCAATGTATTGGTGCAGAGTTAGAAAAAAATAGAACAATGGTGCAGGAGAGACCAGAAACAAACATGTGCATATATTTAAACCTGACGTATGACAAAAGTGGTTCTCCAGAAAAGAGAAAATATTAAATGAATAGTACTGAGATGCTTGGTTACCAATATAGGAATATTAATGTAAATATATTTCTCACATTGTACTAAAAAATAAATTCCAAAAGTATTCAGGAACTTAAAGGTAAAAGACAAAGCTATAAACACTTTCAAAGAAAACATAAAAAATAGTGTCTCTGTGACCTTAGGGTAGGTAAGAAAGGCTTTAAGAAGCTGTAACACAGAATGAACTCTACAAGGAAAAGATGAGAAATTCAAATCTATTATAATTAAGATTATAACAAAGGAAGGGGGTAATCTGCAAATTTGTAGAAAGTCACTCCAATGTATAACTGACTCAGGTTAGTATTCATTCAAGGAAAGGGGTTAGGAATGGGATCCAGGGTGAATATACAGGATACTTCAAAGGGGCTTATAAATTTCTATTTTTTAAATGGCAAAGATTAAATGACCCAGTCAATTCAATTATTTTTCTATGAACCATGTATGGAGACCTTATATAATCTTTTGAATGTTGCTTAAAAATAGAAATAATACAACCTAAAAAAATAAATAAAATAGATGACTTTAAAATACACCAGGTAGGAGAAAGGCTTCATGATATCAGTCTGGCAATATGACACTAGGAGCTTAGGCAACAAAATAAATAAATAAATCAAACTATATCAAAATTTAAAATGTCCATGTATCAACTTATACAGTAAACAGAGTAAAAGGGTAATCCATGAAATGGTATACAACATTTGCAAATCACATATCTGATAAAGGTTAATATACAGAAGATACAAAATAAAAACTACTACAACTCAACAACCTCCAAAAACAAACATCCTGGTTAAAACGTAGAAAAGCGACTTGATCAGAGATTTCTATAAAGAAGACACACAAATGGCCACTAAGCCCAAGAAGAGGTGCTCACTCTCATTCATCATTGAGAGAAAGCAAACCAAAACCAAAATGAGATACTACCTCACATCATTAGTATAGCTGTTGTCATATAAACTGAAAATAACAGAAAATAACAAGTGTTAGTGAGGATGTGGGGTAACTGGAATCCTAGAGCACGACTGGTAAAAATGTTAAATGATACAGTCACTATAAAAAATATTATAGTAGTTTTTTAAAAAGCAAACATAGAATTACCATGTGATTCAGAAATTCTACTTCTAAGTATATATCTAAAATAATTGAAATTAAGGTCTCAAAGAGGTATTTGTAAACAATGTGAATATATTTAACACTAGGGAATTGTACACTTAAAATGATTAAGATGATAAATTTTCTACTAGGACACTTGTGAATTTTACCACAGTTAAAAAAAATAATTGAAATTTTCCCTTGCTGATATACATCAAAGAGGTGTTTGTAATTGAAATAAAAATGACTTAAAAGCCACTGCTTTCAAAGGAGCTTGAAATAGTACTGGACCCCAAGTAGTCTCATTATTTCACAAATGCAGTACTAATTCTCACAGTAACTTATATTTGGGCTTTCCCTATATTTTTTAGGTACCAGAAAAATTTTTTAAATATTTTATTTATTTATTTTTAGAGA
Source organism: Tonatia bakeri (assembly GCA_004024845.1). Classification (NCBI taxonomy): domain Eukaryota; kingdom Metazoa; phylum Chordata; class Mammalia; order Chiroptera; family Phyllostomidae; genus Tonatia; species Tonatia bakeri. The sequence continues at coordinate 114,588 of PVIA01002635.1, read as the reverse complement.
TGGTAAGGGAGGGAGAGAGAGAGAGAGACATCAATGTGTGATTGCCTTTCATGTGGCCCCCACTGGGAACCTGGCCCGCAACCCAGGCATGTGCCCTGACTGGGAATCGAACCTGCGATGCTTTGGTTCACAGCCCGTGCTCAATCCACTGGGCTACACCAGCCAGGGCAGGTACCAGAAAATTTTAATAGGTCGCGTGCACTGGGAAGTTGACTTCTATTTCATAATATTATATCTCTATCAATTTTAGTTCAATAAAACTAGTGGGCCAAATGCTCAATGAGCTTATTGAAGTACTTGAAGCCATCTCATGATGAAGCAGTGGAAATGCTTACAGAACCTCTTATGTTTCAGTCTCAGTCCTAGTACAGGTATGTCTACTTTCAACAAAGCTGTGGTTTTACCAATCAAATGTTCTCTCCTGCTTGGAAGTACAGGTGATCCCATTATACATGAGAAGCTTCTCATCTCATTCTGTGGGACTGGTTTCGTTGTGGCATCCATATATTGACCTCATACTGAATAGATTATGAGAAAGTGTGTGTGTCTGTGTGAGTGTTTCCAGATCAGTTCATGATTGATTTTACATCCATGAGGTTATTGTTATTAAGTATTTAAGATTTACTCACCTACTATACTAGACATACTGGGGAAAGAGGGGAGCTATAAATCATTGTCTAAGCTTGCAACTCAGAATTTGAGTGTAGACTTCGTGTATATACTGTTTTTTTTTTGTAAAGATTAGTGAATGAGTATTTGTCATAAAGTGAGAAATGCTATCTCCAAAATTGGGAAGAATTTTATTTTGATCATCATTCATTCTGTTTATACTTTGTTTGTATGTTGTATGATTGACTAGAATATTTTACTGAGGATATAGAAACACTATTCTTATTGCTAATATTTGTAACCCTTCTAGAAACAAATTATGACAAGCTGAAGCTTAGTGGGATACTAGCTATTCATTTCTTTGAAATGTTTCATGTATACATTACTTACATATTCTTGTATGCCTTAACAAAGACAATATGTGGCACTGCGGATGGAAAAATCTGAGCTGACTTTCCACAAATCAGTAACAAGATAAATCACTTATGTTGCAATAGATTGTACATACTGAAAAACATTGAAAAAGATAATATTTATGGTAAAAGGGAAGCCAATATCATTAAATTTTATTGAATATATGAAGATATATATTTAATGACGTTAGAATTTTAATAATGGTGAATTTTCCTTATCTGTGTGTTAGAAGGGAATAAAAATTATGGAGAAAAATTAGGCCTTCATACTAATATTTTACAGTTTAGTTCATTAAATTGAGTCATGAGTGGACGACCCAGTCACGTATGTATTCTTTTTCTAATCAATCCCTTTCTTTTAAGCATTAGAGATAAGAACAGATGTTAATATATAGTCATATTTAATAAATCTTTATTTCTGTCAAATATTTCCATAGACTTGAGGCATAATAACTGGACAGATAAATAGATAATTACTTGGGTGTGGCTTTTCATTAAGGAGACTATATAAATAATTACATAAAATATGCCTTCAAGACAAGTAAGAGCATATGGAAAAGTACTTCCTGGATAATTTATTACTACATAATAAGCAATTTCCCTATGGGGTTCATTTCAGGGCTACAGATAATTATATAACCCCTAGAGCTTTATACCCATATTTAGCACCCTGAAGTTTTATATGAATTTAAGTGATTAGTATTTTGTTATTTACAACAACCAAATTGATGATAGCAGTGGTATAATGATAATTTAAAGATAATATTTTCTACAAGTAATCAGAAAGGGAAAACATTGGGATTATAAGGGATAGTGGGTATGGATATATCTGTGAAAAAAAGAAAGTAAATAAATGTGAGGTTTGTTAATACCTGCCGGCTGGGGACAACTCTTGCACAACTGCCTTTCCTATAGCATCACTGTTCTAGAGGCTCTATACGAGAGTTTATGAGATTAATTAGATATTTACTACTATCTCAGTTTCCATCTGGTTTTTCCATAAAGCAGAGTTTGAAATAGTTTCTGAGTTACTAGTTTTAAGAAGTAAAAACCCAGGAAACAGTAATGAAGAACCAGGGGAATGACGAGGGGAAGAAAGGAACGCAAATACACAGACATTTTCTTTTTCTTTTTTTATTGTTGTTCAACTACAGTTGTCTCCATTTTCCCCCCTTCACTGTCCCCCATCCCAGCCCTCCCCACCTCTCACCCCTGACCCTGTGCCCCATTGGTTTTATCCATGTGTCCTTTGTAGATATTCCTGAAACTCCTTCCCCCTTTTCCCTGTTATCTCCTGCCACCTCCCCTCTGGATACTGTCGGTTTGTTCTTAATTTTAATATTTCTGGTTATATTTTGCTTGCTTGTTTGTTTCATTGATTATGTTCCATTTATAGGTGAGATCATATGGTATTTCTCTTTCACTGCCTGGTTTATTTCACATAGCATAATGCTCTCCAGTGCCATCCATGCTGTCACAGAAGTCAGGAGCTGCTTCTTTCTTTCTGCTGCATAGTATTCAATTGTATAAATTTTCAAGTTGCTCCCACCAAGGACAATCTATTGCTCAGTCTCATGGGGCTGGCCCTAATAAGCCTTATTCATTTCCATGTTGGAGGTGGGGGAGGTGAGGTGGAGAAGAACGGCACCAGCTCCCAGCTCCCGACTATCAGTTTCCCAACTATCCACCAGCTCCCAACTATCAGTTTCATGGTAAGGGTCTGTACTTCAAGTGAGCTAGCAGAGTCCTTTGTGTTTGGGAGGAAACACCTAGGCAATAAGTTCTGCCTGGGCATGATGCAGGGTGCTAAGTTCAACTTTATTGGAAGAACTTGAAACTGATGAGAAGCTGGCTGCTGAAAAACAGAAGCTAGAACACGAGCCAGACATGGCCAACAGGATCTGAAATACCTGATACAGATACCAAAGACTAAAATTTCAAGGCCTTTTTTTCTATGTAAAATTCATATTAACAAGCACTTTTCTCATGCTTATGATGTATAAGACACTGTATAAGGAAGGACAAGGGGTGCAGAGGTAAAAGTAACTAAATCTCCACCTACAAAGATCCAGAGTACAGTAAAGGCATACGGTATGTCTTATAAAACTGCCAAGAAAATCAGAGACGAGTACAATTAATTTTGGATTTGGGGAAGGAAATTTGGGATGTTTTTAAGAAATAAAGGTATCATGTGCCACTTGAAGTGTATGACATGATATGATATATGATATGATATGCCTAGTTGCAGTTCTGTCCAAGGTTCACAGTGTGAGTAAAGGCACTAAAGTTTCAGACTATGATAGGTTCAAGGATTGCTGTGTGGAATCACGTGTGGCTGAATGAGTGAGGAGCAGAAGACAGACCTGCCGAATACAATTACTAAAATCTGAGACCAAGCCTCAAGACCCAGTTGAGTGCCAGAAATAAAGAGTATTTAGTAGACATTTTTTGAATGAAAAAGATTTATGGAATGTCAGCAGCTCTTCCATACACACATGATAATGGGTTTGAGTTTGTGCTTAGGAAACAGTTTAAAAATAATGAAGTAGAATTCCTTTATGGAATTTTCAGAGACTTTGATACAAATTATGACTGATACTTAATAGGTAGCATTTATTCAGATTCTTTTAATATAAAATTGATTTTTCATATTAAATTGTGCCAAATATCTTGTGGGATTCTTATCTAGGTAGCATATTTTAGATGATGCTGTGATAGAATACAGTGCATAAGTGGAGAGGGAGAGTACAGGTGAATGTTACCTTAAGTATGCATATTTTTTACATTGATTAAATAAGAACATGCAGTGCCTACTTCAGCACATTGTCATTGTAAAAACTTTAGAATATTGGTAGAACAAAGAAAGACCATGGAAAAGGTTGACTGTGACCTCAACAAGATATTTAACGAAGTCATGTTGCCCTCAAAAAAAGAAAGAGAATGGAGTGGGTGGCAGTTCTCTTTTGTGGAGACTTTGTTAAGCGGTTGAGTAATGACAACAAAAATCATATTGTCTCCAACCTGCAAAGACACCTCCAAGTGGCAAGGCTCAACTCTCTATTTTCATCTGTCATGCCATATTATTAAATGTCTCTTAATCAAGAGGTTGGAGATTAAGAATAGTATAGGAAATGCCGAAGTCAAAGCACTTATATGTACGACCCATGGACATGAACTAAAGAGGGGGAACGCGGGTGGGAGGGGGTGTGCAGGGCAGAGGGGAATAAAGGAGGGAAAACGAGACAACTGTAATAGCATAATCAATAAAATATATTTTAAAAATAAACTGAATAAAAAGGGAAAACTACCTACTCAGTTTTCAAAAGGTAAATGTATTTGAATGACAGTGAGCATACTGAGTGACAAAATCAATAAGCTAAAAAGAGCCAGACAGTTGAAATGATCAGACACCAAAACAAGTTAAAAATGTTTATGGCTGTCAGAAAAAAAAAAAAAAACTAAAAAAATGTTGAAACACCTCCATGTGCCTAGGTAAGTGACTATATACGTCAAAGGAATGAACAGTTTACTGAATCTTGAATTGGTTAAATGATATCTGAAATATACTGTCCATTTCACATTAATGATACGGTTCATGTGTGAGTTCCCCAAAACTTCAGAGAAATAACCTATCACGCAGCCTAGACAGGGTGAAATCAGGGAAATAAGCTATTTTTTTAAATGTATTTACTCACTTAACTACATGCGCTAAATTTACCCTTTTTATAAAATCCTATTTTAGATCCTTGGGATTCAGCAGCAAAGCAAAAAGATGCAGTGCTTGTTCCCATCATGAAGCATACATCTTAGTAAGATAGGTATTAAAGAGTAAATCAAATAACAGTATAATTAGAAATTGCAGTATGTGTTCTAGAAATAAATTTCAGAGGCAACTGACTTAGATACAAGTGTCAAGGAAGAATATTTTAAGCACCATCAAAAAACCTTGCCATGTGGGTCAGTTGAAAGAATGAAATGGTACTGTACACAGAGAAGCTTTCATGGACCACAGACCTTAAGATACTCAGAGGGCTGATGTTTAGAAGTTTGATTTAATGACTGAGGGTAGAGGTATTGTCCATTTCTTCTGTGACAATTCTGTGCAAAATTAGGGAAATGTTGTAAGAAGATTAATTTCATCTTCAAATTTAAAAATCCTTCTAAGTTAGAGCTGTCCAACATTGGAATGGTTCACATAGTGAAATAGAGCTCATGGGTATGTATAAACATACCCCACCTGACTTGGAGTAGGTGAAATAATTCTGGTGGCCCTTCCAATTGTAAAAATATATTTTCAGTGTTGCATTGTATATAGCGATCAATACTTTTCCTTCTTTACAGCAATCATTTTAGAATTTCTATACCATACACCCTCCTCTGCCCCCAGTGTCAGCATGGACATTATGTAGCACTATTATTATTTGCATTATCATCCAGATGGTGGAGTGTAGTGGTTAAAGGCAGACATTAAGGAATCAGATTGCCTGACTGCAAACCGCTGTCCCATTGCAAAGTGTTCTCAGGCAAGATGTTCAACCACTGTTAACCTCAGTCTGATCCTCTATAAAATGAAAACAGCTCACAGTGTATAATTTATTATGAAGATTACATGAGATAGTGTAAGCCAAAGTGTTTAGCTATTGTTACTAGCTTAAAATTATTTTTGACCAATGTGATGGCCAAAACATTTCTGAAGGATACCACTGCTGTTTCCCTTTGTTTCTGCCATTTTGAGGAAGCAAAGCCACGAGAATGTTTAAGGATAAGAATACTTCCTTAATTTAATATTAATATTATAGAAAAGTGACTACATTTTATTCAATAAAATATGATTTTGTAAGTCATATATCACAGCCTCCCTACATTTAACTTCAAAATAATAGAAGAATGCAACACCATCCATAAATAAATTGCCAAAACCTAGGGCTTAAATGTTATTTAACTTCTAGTTCCAGCAATTAAATTACAGGGAAAATAGAGGCACTGGGGTCAGAGGAACATGATACACAACACAAAGAGGGAGCACTCAGCATAATTCAGACTGTGAGGAAACTCAGTCTACCCAGTTTCTCCAACAAGAAGAAAAAGGGAAAAGGGAGGCAGGAGATGGGAGAGAGAGAGAAGGAGAAGGAGAGAGAATGGGAGGTACTATATAGATTTAAAAATATTGATGGGATCTATCAACAAATATTCATGTATGTACTTTGTTTAGAGACTGATTCAAACAAAAACTTAGCAGTTTAAGATAAAACATAAATGACAGATAATTGGAAATTTGAACACTGACTAGATATTTCTGGATATTATGGGATCATAATTTGATTTTTAGACATGATGATGGTAATATGGACATGCATTTCAAAAAATACTGGTTATCTTTTAGAGATACATGATGAAAAATTTACAGATAAGATGTTTATAAAATATACAGGAAGGGTGTATATATGGGGCATAGATGTTTCAGGACTTGTCAATTGTTCAAGATAGACAATGGGTACATTATCCTATCTCTCCCTTTCTTCTAAATTGCAAATTTCCATAATACACATAAAAAACATTTTAAAGCCAGTTACAAAAATTAGCCAATTTTAGAATTGTACAAATGGTCTACAAATTTGAGATCTTAAGTCTACTCTTCAAAGTATGTACCTATAGTTTAAAAACTCTGCAGACAGATATAAACATATAGATCCAGATACAGTGTCTCCAAGTAATATATACTCGCACTGTGTCATTTATCATTCTCAGATAACTGGAGCCAAAGTAACTTATCAACCTTGACCATTACATAAAGCTATTTTATTTTTCTGAATTATACAGAAAATTTCCCAAATGTTCAATTTTTTTTTCTGAGCATGTATGGAAGCTCAGTGAAGAATCGCCTCAGGAATTCTTTATCAAAGCTGTAAATTACCAACATTGTCTTCCACAGTGTTAGGAAGGAATTACAGCACTTGGTGGAAAGAAAATTGGGTCTGCTGTGGAAAGCCGGTTAGCAAGCTTAACAAGACAATTTATTTTTCTGGAAATAGTTTTAAATCAAACATGCTGGGTGGAGTCCATACACTGCAGTATGATAAATGATGAGGATCATGGGATTAAAGTCTTAAGGCGAGGCTAAGCTTGGGCAATTTTCCATTACAGCCTCTCTGTCATGCCAATGGATATATCCACGCCACTTCCATTGTGTATACATTTTTTATAATGGGGAGTGTAGTTAAATGATTGTTTTAGCTGTTGGTTATGTAGAAATACTGACATAAATTTTGATATACTGACAAAAGTCAATATGTTCTTACTCCCCCAAAAGTAAAAGCTCTATGAGATATCATACATTTCTCAATAAGTTAATCCATGTTCCTTGAGCACCTACTTGATGGCAAGCACTGTTATGACTGTAAAATTATGTCACTCTCAAATTTAGCTCTCACAGTTATCACAAATGTATACAAATAGCACACACAGACACACACACATTTTCCCTGTGGCAAACACGGCTTGCAGGCTTTTCACATTTCATTCCTTCTTATTGAACTAATGACAGCAATGCGTCCAGACCAAATGCCTCACCAAAAGCATTTACAGAAGAAGCCAAATGACAACACTTTCTAATGAGGTATAAAAAGAAGTCATGGTTGAGTTCTGAGAAAGCATTTTTTTAAAATAATAGTTTCATTGGCATGCCCATTTTATTCCCTGCAGTTTCCACTTCTCTGACTAGAAAAGGGGACAATACCTTGGAGTGCAGCAGCTATATTATGCCCAGGGAGGTAGAAGTGGCACACTAACACAAGCAGAGAAAGTAGACAGAAGGAGTGCAGGTTACTGCACTGGATCTTTAAATTGCTGCATCACCCTGGAATTCCTACTTCTAGATTTCATATTATAAAAGATGAACATAATGAATACATCTTAGGATAGTTTTTTCGAGAATAGAGGGTTTCTATTAAAACAAATATGACTTGAATAAATTCTAAATTTAAAAAAAATTGTAAGAAATCAATCATACATTTATTATATACAATGCAACTTTACATAAATTTATAATATCGATAGTGAGAAATCTAGCATGCCATTTTAATAGCTATCAATCTCATTTAAATACTGTATTTATGAGTAAAAATGCATATGTATGAGGTCTTTTCAGAAAGTATACAACCACATAATATGAAAAACAGAGACATTTATTGAAAAACATATAAGATACAAGAAATGTACATAGGACAATGATGCCTCAGTCCCCTTCAAAGTAGGCACCTTGGGACCTCATACAGTTCTCCCAATCACCATCAGCTGCCTGGTAGTATTTTCCTGAATCTCATTAATGGTCTGAAATCTCTTCCCTTTCAAAGTTGATTTTAGTTTTGAAAAAAGCCAGAAGTCACAGGATGCCAAATATGGGCAATAGGGGGGCTTACTCACCTGGGTGATTTGATGTTTCACAAAAAAACTCTGTATGAAACATGATGCATGAGCCAGCATGCTGTTGTGATGAAGCTGCCAATCACCAGTTTCCCATAGCTTCAGCCTTCTGAGTCATCCAAATAATTGCCATGGAGGAATCTTTAAGCTTAATGCAAAATTTGATGTAGATTCATTGCTCTATTTGCTCAGTCATTTTGAATGCAAAGGCCACATAGTACACATGGTCACTCTAGGGCTTGTACCACCCCTATTGACTAGTACAGTAACGTCATCATTGTTTACACATGCACATTCCAGCCCACTCTCCTTGGCTGCCAGGTTACATGGATGTTGTGCAAACCATTCTCATTATATTAAAAATGGCTGAACTTTTTCTGAACAGACCTCGTATATTTTTACACAGATATATACACCAATGTACAAATTAGAGTGGGGATTATTTTATGATAATTCATGGATGGGGCCTCTGTGACTGCCTCTCAGCTTTATCTTGTACACAGACAACTGCAGCCTTATTCCTTATTCCATAGGAGGACATCTATGTTAATCCTACATTATCACATAAGAAAATTGAACTAATAAATCTAGTGGACACTTGTGTATTAGAAAATCAATAAAATCAATATGTATTTTAAGAAATGATGGCAATAATGTGGTACATACATGAATACATATTAATACATGTATCAATATCTTTAATGCAGCAATACAATTATGATACATCTGTATTGTGGATATTATTAAAGCTAATGTGTTAGATATACAGTAACATGCATTGTTGTTACCTTACAATTTCACTTGCAAACACTGCACTTGTGTGTGTAATAAATTGGCCTTAGCATGGGAAAAAAAGGACAAGATGCCCACCATACTAATAAGGTTGGAGAGTTAAGGATATTGGAATTGAAAGGAGGTAATTATTATTTGTATTATATGTCTGTCTTCTGTGTTATTTTACTTACAATAAATGTGTTATACATACATACATACAAAAGTACATACAAAATACACACAGATATTGGAAAGGAAGAGGAATCAATCCAAATTTAAGAGAGAGAGACTCTAAAAGACAGCATAATTTTGGAAATTATGGTAGAAATTTTAGGCATCATCATACAAAGATATATGATCACTGAAGGAAACGAAAGTCCATGTAGGTGACAGAATATGTTTTGTGAATGGTTGTATGTGTACTTATTGCAATTAGATACTTTTGCCTTCATAACAGATATCAAAATATAAATAGCATAGAGAAGTATAAATGATAAGTTTCCACTGGGCTGAATGCTACTATTGCTGTCTTATTTTCCTGTTACCTCGAATGCTGCAAATTAATAAACTTTCCCTTATAAACATAGTCAGCCTTGATGCATATGATATGTGAGGGATGAAATGCATTTAAAGGACAAATGGACAAAGCAAAAGAGAGCTAGGATCTAGGGTGAAAGGTGGGAATGGGTGGAGTGGGAGTGAGTGAGGGGGGAATGGAGACAACTGTACTTGAACAACAATAAAAGAAAAGGGAAACAAAACTACAATAGACACTTGGATAAAATTAATAAATAACACATCAAGAATGCAGGGACAGATCTTTTATTTGTTATTGAGAATGTTCCATTTATTTTCAGGGTCTGGTTATATATCCTACTCATGGGAACTTTTGAAACCCCTTAGTTTTATGAAGTAGAAGTTCTCTTTGAACCTTATTTATAGTAATAAACTTTTAGATAGAAAGAGATTAGCGAGCTGAGTGAATGTTTCCAGAAACTTTAGATATGAGGTTGAATTCTTCTTACAAAATGAAATCTCCTCTTTTCCCCTCATTTATGCACCATATGCCTCTTCAAGAGCAAAAATATTTTTCTCTTTCAATAGCTCTGAATAGTGAACTGTTAAAATGTCACTGTCGAATATGAAAATATATTATTTTATACATTATAAGTTAAAAGACACAGCTCTTGGTTAATGTCAAATCAGCAACTATCCATCTGTCCTGCCATTTTATACAAAAAACTAGTGATTTCATAATTCAAGAACCCTACCAGAGTGGTGACTGCTGAAGGTCCCAGTTCTTGACTTACCATCTTCACGAACTTGGGAAAACCTCTAACCCACCCAAAAACTCAGATTACTTAACCAAACAAAAGAATAATGATAGTATTTAATTCACAGGGTTAATTTAAGTTTAAATTAGATTCGGCACATGCTTAAAACCCAGAAGGGAGTTAATAAAAGATAATCATCAACATATTGCACTGCCACCTAGATATAGAAGAATGTTAATATGATTTTCTAAATGTTTACTTATCATAGTGCCTGATATTGAAAGTTATTATGACATTACTCTAAGTATTTCACATGCATTAGCAAATTTAATCTTCACAAAAATTCTAAAAGGAAGTGGTGAATATTAACACCATTTATGTACAATGGACCTGAGGCACAGGGAAGCTAGTAATTCATGGAGCTGGGATTCTCACAGTGGTAGTGTAGTTCCTGGCAGCAATGCCCAAACTCTGAACCAGTCTCCTCTGAAAAAACATCCATCACATTTAAAGCTTTCTTTTAGCTAAGCAGTTTTGTTGAAATTACATTTTCTATCATGTTTCTGCTTATTCCAGGGCAGCCTGCCCTGGGATTTCAGATTTAATTCTATACAGTTTTTTTTTCTTCCAGTTTTCTAATTTAGTTTCATTTTCACATTTATCTTAATAACCCAAGGTTCTCTCTCTACTACCAAATAGATCTTGCTGGCATCTTTCCTATGCAAAGAAACTTTGCTCATCAAAACCATTTTGTTCAACTCCCTCACCCTTTCGGGTTTATAATTTCCCTCTTCCCATTTCATTCTCTCCAGATGACTTGCGAAGATGCAGCAAAACCTCTCCCTTCATGTAAGAATGTAGTATCATTAAGAGTAGGACTACACAGTTTTAAAGGATAGAAACAGAATCATTTACTATAGTGAACACACAAAGAATTTACTGTAGCTTCATCCTTTGAAATTTATTCTCAGAATACATGACATTTTATATGAATAACCGAGGTCATTTTTAGGGGAATATATTCTTGCTTAAATTCACTTATAAAAAGAACATGATATAACTAGAATTCTAAATTCCATGGATAAAATTTAAAAGCAAGTTTGATTTTCTAAAATATTAAAGAACTCTTTACATATTTTGGAGATCAAATGTTGTCCAAGTTATTATTGGCAAATATATTTTCCCATATTGTTGGTTTACTTTTCATTTTGATGATGTTTTCTTTAGCTGTGCAGAAACTTTGTATTTTGATGAAGTCCCATTTATTCTTCCCTTTATATCCCTTGTTCTAGGGGATATATTTGTGAAAATATTGTTAGGTGGACTATCTGAAAATTTCCTGCATATGTTCTCCTCTAGGACTTTTATGGTGTCATGACTTATATTTAAGTCGTTTACCCACCTTGAGTTTATTCTGGTGTATGGTGTAAGTTGATGGTTGAGTTTCACATGACTCCACACCAGGAAGACAAAGAATCCAATTAAAAAATGGGCAAAGGACCTGAACAGACACTTCTCCAAGGAGAGAGCCCAGAGACATAGGAAAGGACGCTCAGTGTCACTAGCCATCAGAGAGAAGCAAATTAAAACCACAATGAGATATCACTTCACCCTGATCAGAATGGCCATCACTAACAAATCAACAAACAAGTGCTGACAAGGATGTGGAGAAAAGGGAACCCTAGTGTACTGTTGGTAGGGATGCAGCCTTGTGGAGACACTGTGAAAAATAGTAGGGAATTTCCTCAGAAAGCTGAAAATGGAACTACCTTTTGACCCAGCAATTCCCCTGCTGGGATTATACCCCAACAATTCTTGAATCACCAATCAAAAGAACCGATGTACCTTTATGTTCATAGCGGCACTATTTACAATAGCTAAGTGCTGGTAACAGCCTAAATGTTCATCAGTAAAGGAGTGGATCAAAAAACTATGGTACATTTACACAGTGGAATACTATGGAGTAGAAAGAAAGAAGGACCTCCTACCTTTTGCAACAGCAAGGATAGAAACTGGAGAGCATTATGCTAAGTGAAATAAGCCAGGCATGAAAGACAAATACTGTATGATCTAACCTATAAGTAGAGCCTAATCAATAAAACAAATGAACTAAATAGAACCAGAGGCATGGAAACAAGGAACAGACAGACAGTGACCATAGCAGAGGGAGGAGGGGGATAAGCGTGGAAAGTAGGGGAAGGGACTAGTCAAGGAACATGTATGAATGACCCACAGACATGGACAACAGGGTGAGGACTGACTGTGGGAGTCAGGATGGGCTGGGAGGAGGAGAGCAAAGGGGAAAAAATTGGGACAATGTAATAAAATGACAATAAAATATTTAATAAAAAATCTTACCAAAAACTGAAAATATATATGCCAAATAGGATAAACAGTAAGATGAAAAAAGAAACACTATATATTCTGTAAGATATAAATGACTTATAGAAGAGAATATAAAATTGTTAATAAATGTTTTAGTAATCAATGAAATAAGAAATTAGATTGATATAGATAACTTAATATTTATATTGCCAATTATTACATGTGATGTTGGCAGCCTATCATTGGAGAGGCATGTTCTTGCTTTTAGGATTCTGATGCCGAGGATCCGGTACAAAACTTCCAGTAGCCATGCTTAGTTAGCTATATTGTTTATCTTCTGCCTCTAGGTGCCCTCCCTGGTGATATGTAATCACCTCCAGACTCCCTCTTATATCTAAATATCGGCGAGTTGTACTTCTCTTGTCAAATCACTAGACATACCTGGTTTTCTAATTCACTAAAAAATATAGTCTGGTTTATATAGCTAATATTCTACTATGTAGATATTCTACTATCTAATATAGTAGATATTCTATATCTACTATAGATATTCTATCTATCTACTATGGTTTATTTTATTTCATTTTGAAATTTATTTACTTATTTTTATATTATTTTATTGTTGTTCAAGTACAGTTGTCTGCATTTATCCCCCACCCCAGCCATCCCCACCTCCTTCTCCTGATTCCACACCTCCTTGGTTTTGTTCATGTTTCTTTTATAGCTGTTCCTGAAAACCCTTCCCTCCTTAACCCCCATTATCCCCTCCCACCTCCCCTCTGGTTACTGTCAGATTATTCTTAATTTCAATGTCTCTGGTTATATTTTGCTTGCTTGCTTGTTTTGTTGATTATGTTCCACTTATAGGTGAGATCATATGGTATCGGAGACCCAAATGCACAACCAGAAATGAAAGAGGAGAGATGACAACTGATACCACAGAAATACAAAGGATTGTAAGAAATTACTATGAAGAACTATATGCCAAGAAATTTGAAACCTAGGTGAAATGGACAAATTTCTAGAAAAATATAGTCTTCCTAAACTGAATGGAGAAGAAGCAGAAAGCCTGAACAGATCAATAACAGCAGATTAAATTGAAGCAGTAATCAAAAAGCTCCCAACACACAAAAGCCTTGGACCGGACAGTTTCACAGGAGAATTCTACAAAGCATTTAAGGAAGAGCTAACCCCTATCCTTTACAGACTATTCCAAAAAATCCAAGAAGAAGGAAGACTCCAAAACTCTGTTTATGGAGCTATCATCATCCTAATCCCAAAGCCAGATAAAGACATAGCAAAGAAAGAAAACTACAGGCCAATATCGCTGATGAACACAGACACTGAAATCCTCAATAAAATATTGGCAAAGAACATCCAGCAACACATTAAAAAGATCATACACCATAATCAAATGGGATTCATCTCAGGGGTGCAAGAATGGTACAATATTTGCAAATTGATAAATGTAATACTATGGTTTATTTTAAAATATAAGTTTGCTAAGAAGAAATATCTACTTCTCTGAACATCCTCAATTCCCTTGCTATTGTGGAAGACATAGCTGTTTTTATGATCTATCAAATATAGTTTCTTTTAAATAAAAGATCTGCTTTCAAAAGAGAAATTTTCAAATATCAAAAACATATATTCACAAACTTCTCTCATTCTCTGAAATTGCTAGATGAATGGAATGTACTAAACAAAGAATGCTCAAAGTAATTTTTCTATCTTGGTTTCTTAGAATGACTTGAAGTCCTTTGGCAGACAGTAAATATTTGATAAATTGCTAGTCAAAGCAGCATCTAATGTATACAGTTAAAAAATAGTTACCATTTTTATAACTGTGAATTTAATATCTTATTTACCCCCAAAAGGATTTAAAATATTATAAAATATGTACAAGAAAATGTTTAAATATAAAATAAATCAGAGTAGAAATCATCTTCTTGGTTTTCTTGGGGACCAGGGAAGGTAAAACTTAAATTGAGTTTCTAGAAAAGATTTAAGAGAATTCTGTCCAAATGTCTAGTTATGAAATTTACCTTTTCTTTTTATCATTTTAACCCAACTTTCCTATGTAGCTGTATTTAGACAAATCTATGAGGTGTCCCACAGGTTCCCACTGACTATCAGACTCTCTGTTCATATTCGGTGGTGGAGCTGCTCACAAAGACAAAGAGGATGAAGAGCGCGGTCACTACATCTCCACTTGCTCATCCATGTGTAGGACTTAATGGCTGTCCTGCCATAAACACTCAGAACTACTGTAAATTGCAATTACTGTTTCTTAAACTGTGGAAAAAGACAACATGTAAGTGCAAGGTATAATGTTACCATTGTTATCATCACTACTGTTGCTGCTATCTTAAAAAATAAGAGTCATAATTATACTGCTTGCAATTTATAATCAACTCAGAGCTAACTCAAAAATAGCCACATACTGCCCTCTACTTTTATTTTTCTTCCTTCGGACAAGCAGAAGTATGGAAAAACTTGCTGTAAGAAATATTGGTAGTAGGAGGACAAAAATGTGTTTCTTCACTTCAGATACCCCTTAATTCAGTTTCATACACAAATATTGTTTTTCTAATAGTGAATATTAAGTGATTTTTCCTGTAGTGATTTTATTTCACAAACATTGACTCATCAGATTTGATGGGCTAATGTGGGAGAAGGATATTATATCTACTTGTTTCTGTGTTTTCCAAAAATAAAAAAAATTTATCTGATTAAGCACACTCTCACATTCTCACTTGCAAATACTGTCAAAAATCAACAACTGATTTATGAAAAAATCATGAGGGGTCATAGTAGGGACTGGCGGTGTATTGTTTCCAGAGGAAGTCAAAGAAAAATATCTATTTTTGTAAACACTGAGGACAACATTTGACCAAAGAGATGTGGTGCATACTCTATGTGGCAAGAAAGAGATACCAAAGTGAGATTATGCCAAGTGAAATCAAGGGAAGGCATGGCACCAGCTGTGGAAGAAAATATGCTTTGGTTCTTTTGCATCCTATTCCCCTGTTCTCCCCGGGTAACTAAATGTATTAGGTAAGCAGATCACACATCCCAGGTAGATCTGGAAAGATGCCTGTGTGACACTAAATACTAATGTAAAGTGATCATTTGCTGTATGCTAAATATTTTGAGAGGTGGAATATAGATACAAAATATTATAAAACTCTTTGGGTGCAAATTATTACCCACATTTTATAGACTCAGGAATCACAGTAACACTAAAGTCTGTCCTCCCTCTATGCATATAGATCGTTCTCTTACAAAGTATTGTATTTAAGGAGATAATATAAATAATTTAATCCACTATTATTAGATACTTAGGATGTTAGATTATGTTCCTCTTATTTATTTCTGTTTTTGCCAGTATACATTGATATATTTTTATATTCTAGATTATTTCTAACATTTGTTTATTTATGTTATAAAGCATTTGTCCCCTTTTCAACTTTTAAAAAAAGTTGTTAATACCAGGTGATTTATATTTCTCAACAATTAGAGTAACAAGAAATAGATTTACCTTTCTCACAGTAGCAACAGCAAAAATATTAAGACCAAATGTATAAAGCAACCAATTTAAATGCAGCCAGAGATGGACAGTTGTCCCTGAATGAGCTGGACAACAAATAAGCTGTGCCTACAATTGTCCAATCTTAACTGCCTTAAGAGAGGTTTCAGGCAGTAATGTAAACCTAAACAGAGCTCAGAGGTTTCCCTGGGTTGGGTAAACATACCTGGGATTCTGAGTGCAGTGAGCTAAAGTATTCCGAGTCATAGCGAAGATAATGTTGAATGCAGAAAGGATAGAGCTGAACTGAGAGGTCTCATTCAAGATCTGGGGTGATTCCACTGCTAGTATTATATCCTAAGAACCCTGAAATACCAATCCAAAAGAACCTATGCACCCCAATGTTCATAGCAGCACAATTTACAATAGCCAAGTGTTGGAAGCAACCTAGGTGCCCATCAGTAAATGAGTGGATCAAAAAACTATAGTGCATTTACACAATGATATTCTATACAGCAGAAAGAAAGAAGGAGCTCCTACCCTTTGCAACAGGATGGATGCAACTGGAAAGCATTATGCTAAGCAAAATAAGCCAGGTGGTGAGAGACAAATACCATATGATCTCACCTTTAACAGGAATCTAAAGAACAAGGCCGAGAAACAAGCAAAATATAGCCAAAGACACTGAAATAGAGATTGATCTGACAGTGTTCAGAGGGGAGAGGAGAGGGAATTTGGGGGGAATTTCAGGGGAAAAGGGGAAGGGTTTACAGGAAGAGGTATAAAGGACACATGGATAAAAACTAGGGGTGGGTGGAAATGGGAGGGAGGAGGGGAGGGCTGTGTGGGTGGGTTTGGATGGGAGTAAAAGATAGAAAATTGTACTGCAACAATTAAAATAAAAAATATTTAAAAAAAAGATCTGGGGTGAGGGCTGATCAATGCACATGTGAGAAGGAAGTACCCAAGGGCAGGGGAAGGATGAGAGAAAAAGCATTGAAGGAATAATCCTCAAAGGTCACAAAGGACCAAAAATAGTTCCTGTGACCACCAATGAGAGTGGGTGGTAATTCTTTTACAATTTATAAATGTATCAAATTGCTCACTGTACACCTTAAATTTACACAGTATTAGGTGTCAATAATATCTCAATAAAGCTGGAAAAATAAAAAAGAGAAGCCACAGGCTGGGAGAAAATATTTGCACATCATATACTTGTTAAGTAATGTATATCCAGAATATATAAAGAACCCAGAAAACTAAAAAGCAAGACACAACAACAATAGTAAATAATAATAAAATCAATAATAAAAAAAGATCCAATGGAAAAATTCAAAACATTTTAAAATGTCCTTCATCAAAGAAGATAAGAAAACAAGACCTAAAATGGGATTATCACTATTAGCAACTAGAAAATTGAAAAATAAATATACAATAAAATACTATTCAAATTTTGTAATGGCTGAAATTTAAAAGCAAGTCAAACAATATATTGGTGAAACTATGAAGCAGCTGGAATTCCCATACACTGCTTCGTGGAATGTAAAATGATACATCCAATTTGAAAATCAGTTTGGCAATCTCTGTGAAAGTTAAACTACCATTTGACCTAGCCATGAAACTTTCAGACATTTACCAAAGAGAAATTAAAATATATATCCACTCAAGACTTATATATAAATGTTCAGAGTACCTTTAGCTGGAATAGACAAAAACTGGAAATAACACATGTCTATTAAGAGATGAATAGATAAACAAATTGTGCTATAGCCATAATGGAATACTATTTAGCAAGAAAAAGCAATGAAATATTGATACTCATTACAGCATAGATGGATCTATAAATAATTATGGTAAGTAAAAGAAGCTGGACCAAAAAGAGTGTATATTACAATCTCTAATGAAAAGAAACAGATCAATGGTTACTTGTGGTTAAGGTGTGGGGTGGAGAGAGAAATCACAATGGTGTTATGAAGAAATTTGGGACTGAGGGTATGCTTATTATCTTTATTTTGATATTGGTTTCACTAGTGTGTATATGTGCATAGATGAATAAATGTTTGTGTGTCTAAACATGAAACTGTAAACTTTAAATACATGCAGCATACATTTATATCAGTTATACCTTAATAATTATTTAGGGCCAAATTCTCTATTACGAAGGACATCTGCTAGTCTTGAACAAGTCAGATTAGCATAGCCATTCATGTCAGCTTATTAAAACTGACTTTCTCTAAAAATAATTCTTCTAGTTGAGATATTTTTAAAGTGTTTTTTTAATATCATAGTGTAATAAGTACATCTTTATGGGGCAGGGGAGATTGCCAGTCATTGAAGTTCCTCCTGCTTACCATCTCCATTTATTAAAAGACTCTCCCCCCTCTCAGCATGTGACTTTAGGAGCCAGAGCAATAAATATATGAGTATGACACAAGATGCCCTCAATAAACTCCATGTGCACACATAATCATGCTTTGCCTATGAGAATCTCCCTGAGTCTTCTATACTACCTACATTAAAAAATTTAATTCAAATTTGAATTGAGGACATTAACCTCAAGCCAAGCTATATGCCAATACAAGGCTCAGACCACTGAGTTATAATCAAGTTTATTCAGAGGGAATATTTTCTCATCGTCCCAGATGCTGCTGATCACCATTCCAAGTAATGAGCAGAACAAGATAGCAAAGAAGCTACTAACATTTTGTATTGTCTTGTGACACTTTGACCAAGGATCAATGATATGTTGAAAGTCTATATTTACCACACATGATATTTTCAGTGCCTTCACCACCTCTTCCTGTCTTTTATTTTCCTCCTGAAACCTCCCCTTTCTTCTCTCATACCTATTCTATTTGGCCTGCATCAGTTAACCCCTTACTCATATGTCTAATCAGTATCTTGTTATAATCAATAATGTGATACAGAGTCTTTTTCTCCTAAAAGAAGAAAGGTTAAATATTGTCACATGCTCCTTAAAGACTTTAGCTTCTGTAACATCTTGATACTTTTTGGACCCCCTTTTGATCTGGTTATTATTGTAAATATAAGTCTGTCTTATTCCTGGGACAATTTCAATTCCTACTTTTCCCCAAAATAATTTGCCATGTGTCTTTTTGGTTTCCAATTATGTCATAACTTTATATAAATGCTTTATATAAATTTTAAATTTTATAAAGCATACCAACATCTATCTAGAAAAAGTCCAGACGTTGTTAATATGAGAAAGGTTTGCGCGACGTAGATGTAAACCTGGCAGCCAAGGAGAGTGGACTGGAATGCACATGATTCAACAATGAGGACTTCACTGTACTAGTCAGTGGGGATAGGAGATGCCGTTGAGTGAGCGTGTATACTGTGTGGCTGACACATTCAAAATGAATAAGTAGAGCGATGAATCTACATCAAATTTTGCATTAGGCTTAAACATTCCTTCATGACAACTATTCAGATGATTCAGAAGGCTTTCAAGGATGATGCCATGAGTGAAGTGTAAATAAAAGTGTGGCATAAATGGTTCAAAGATGGTCAAGAATCTGTTGAAAGTGATCCACATTCTGGAAAGCCTGCAACAAGAAAAACAACTGAGACTCTTGAACATGTAAAGGCTGCAATCAACAAAGATCTGTGACTGACAGTGTGAGAACTAGAAGCTGATCTGTGGATTCCAAAAACTACTGTGTCCAAAATTTTGACACAGGATCTTGGCATGAAGCGTGTCATGGTAAAATTCAATCTATGGCTTCTGCTACCAGAGCAGAAGGAACAGGAACATTGTGCGGCAGTTGCCAATGACTTGATTCAAATTGCTACCATTTCCTCTGGTCATAACCAGAGATGAATCATGGATCTACGGCTATGATCCAGTAACAAAGACCCCTTCATCCCAATGGAAGTTGTCTGATTCTCCACACCCAAAGAAGATATGGCAAAGTTGCAGCAAGATCAAGATCCTGTTAACTGTGTTTTTCAATTGGGAAGGTGTTGTCCATCATGAGTATGCTCCTCCAAACCAAACAATTAATAAGGAGTACTACCTCAATGTTCTTTGTCAGTTGATAGATGCAACACAACAAAAACAGCCCCAGTTATGGGCAACTGGTGACTGGAAGCTTCATCACAACAATGTACCTGCTCATGCATTACATCTCCCACAGAGTTTTCTGGTGAAATATCACATCACCCAGGTGACTCAGTCTCCCTACAACCCACATCTGGTGCCCTGTAACTTCTGGCTTTTCCCAAAACTAAATTCACCTTTGAAAGGGAAGAGTTTTCAGACTGTCAATGAGATGCAGGAAAATAAAATAGGGAAGCTGAGGACAATTCCAAAAACGGATTTTGCCAAGTGTTTTGAACAGTGGAAGAGATGCTGGGAGAACTCTGTGAGGCCCAAAAGTGCCTACTTTGAAGGGGGCTGAAACATCATTGTCCTGTGTACAATATTTTTTGTATCTTGTATCTTCTTCAATAAATATCTCTATTTTTCATATTACATGGATGGATACTTTCTGAACAGGCCAATTTCATTTGTTTTTTCTCAAACCCCCACTGCTGATTGTTGTGTCCTATATTTTAGTTTAAGCAGCTTGGCTAGTGAAATATATTGGCTGTCCAACAAATATCATTTTTTTCCCATCTAGTGTTGATATGTGGACTGCAGCTGGTCAATCCCAAAGAGACACAGAGTTGGAAGTACTTTATAATGTTGCAGGTATGAATGTGTTGATAATTGACAATAAATTAAAATATGTTGAGAACAACTGTCCCTTTAAATACCACGAGAGTGATTTGCATGATTCATTGCTCATGTAGAATTGTCCACAACTGGGTCATTAGCATCACTCAGTACTGAATAAAGATTGTCCTTGAATATTAAACTTTGCTTTCTATGTCTCCTGTAATTCCCTTATCATATTCCAGGGCAAAAACAATGGTCAATTTTGGTTGATTATGAGAGAAATCATAATGGTTTTAGCTGAAAGGGACCTTAAAAATTTCTATCTTCATCATCTCACTTTACATAAAAAAAGAAACTGAGTATCAGAAAAACTAGAAGACTATCATTACATTTAAAAAAATGGTGAAATCCATAACTAGCACATATTTCTCCTTGATTTCCAGACCCAGTTTTTTTTCTTTATGTTGTGCACCATTATCAAGGTACCTCAAATGGAATATTTTCATTCATTAGCAAAATTAATTTCAGATTTGGTACATTTGTTGAAACTCCATTCTTACTATAGTCATACATCTATCCTAGGAAAGTTAATACAAATTCTGGACATAATAAGGAAAGCAAAATCATCTTATTTCTAAAAAGATTCTGTTTCTTCACTCTAAAGAAAGATTTTGTCATGTTATAGAGATGAGTCATCATAAGAGCGTTCATGTGGCTAAACAATCAAAAGCAGTTATTATGACTTAATATGGGGAAACAAAATTAGGATGCAAAAATTAAAAACCAAAATATAAAACAGCTGTTCCAACCAAAGTTTTTTTTTTTTATTTTTAATACAAAAGTAGCTATCTGGTCAATATATAGTTTCAGTGCATATAATTTAAACATGCTCTTTGATTTTATTACATGAAGGGAACATGGTATCTTCTTTGAAAGAGTTGAAATAGTTTCATGATAGAGTGCATTAATATGAGAAATCTTAACTACAGACTAAGATAATCAATGAACTGTACAGAATCTGGAAAAATCATAGGCAATGAAATGGCCAACTAGGATTGCAACCTGTCAGATGATTAAGATCTAGAGATTGTGAATTTTGGTTGTTTGAACTAATGGCCAATTAAAAAGCTGCTCTCACAGTCTCAGGAGGAAGCAACCAAAATTTGTGTTGTCTGCTTTATTAGCATTTATTCTTTAAATCTTTTTAGGTTACCATCAATTGGTAATTCACAATTTAGTTACTTGAGTTCAGATCTTTTTCTCCTTTTTACATGAGATAAAGCTTCTCCTTACATATTCTAGAGAAGATTAGAATACCAAGCTTGATCAAACCCTTACCACCATATATTTTTTTCTACCTTAATTCTTTAAAATAAGCATTATTCTTGACCCAGAAATGGCAGAACTTTAAAACAAAGAATAACAACAGAGTTCATCATTAAGAGCCTTAACATTCTGCAAATGGCTCAGAAAAATTAGTGGCTAGTACAATGCAATATACAGATGATGTAACACAGAATTGTACACTTGAAATCTATGTAATCATATTAACCAATGTCACCCCGATAAATTAAATAAAAAATCACAAGCTATGACTGAATTCTTAACCCTGAACCCAGGGTTATTTCTATTATACCATGAGGTATCTACCAACTGAAATAAGGGATTTAAACACTAGTGCATTTTAGTGTTATTTCCATCAAGATTTTATATTCTTTGGAGATATTTTGCATAAAGCCTGCCTCAATCATTCAAATATAAACTTAGAAAGGGAATTTTCTTCCATTTAAAGCTATATTGTTCATCTGTTTTAGCTTTAAAGCAGCCAGCAGGGAATGCAAACAGAGCTGTTTGAAGCCCAAAAAAAGTTCCTGAATAAAGCTCAGTGCTGTCTCCCTCTTAAGCAATAATAAACATTTGCATTTTGGAAATAGTTGAAGTCTTAGGGAGAAAAAACAAAGCCATAATGATCCTTGTTGGGGATGGAGAGTCTAATGATACATATTAGTAATCATGACAATAATAATGATTAATCCTGATCTGATGCCGGGTTGGAAAGAGAAAGCAATGGGCTTTGGATAAAAAATGAGACAGTTTATTGCATTCTGAGAAACACAGGTGCCTTAACTTCAGTCTGTTTTCTAGGCCTACACAGAAACATCAAGTGAAAAGTGACAGATGCTGCTTCTTTCCTGCTGCTTTTGAAAACATATTTCCTCCATTTCAGAATAAAGTGCCTGAGTTCTTGCATAGTCTAAACAGAATCCTTCTGTCAAATTTGAACATACAACTTTAGAGAAAGTACTGTGAGTGTGTGACTATCACAATGAGTCACGGTCGTTTTCTTCCGTTGCTCCCTTTATGGTTATTTCTATACTTAATACAAAACCTTGCTAACACCCTTTGGAGTATTTTCTTTTTCCTACTTTGTTTTTTGCCACTTCACCTATGCTTTTCTATCTTCATTTTCACTTATATCTCTAAGTTTTTATTGATGATGATCCCCATAACGCAATGGGTTTTTTGGGCAGTAGCCATCCTATACACCTTTCTTTGTACGTGGCTTCGACCCATTCTGTACTGGTCATACCTCTGTAGTTCACTTCTGGTGGGTTAGATATATCTGATGTCGGCTGCACCTGCATCAATATTTTAGAGCACTGTTTATTATCTACCATCTTATAAATTTCTGAGAAGAATGCAATTTTAAAATAGCTTTTTGTACCTTTCGAAGTTCTAGAAATGTTCCACAACTATAAACCAAACTTCTCCCAATGTGTTCATAGATATTACTTTGACACAGAGTGTTTTTCATGTAGAAGTTATCTACAGCCTGTCCAGCCTGCTCACCTGTGCCACCAGAAAAGATCAAGAAAGCATTCTCTTCCTTCTATTTTTATAAAGTTTTTTATTCCAGTACATAGAATGACATTACAATAACTGTTCAGCATACAGGGAAAAAAGCTTGAGAATGTAAGACAGTAACAGGCTGTCTATGAAAATAAAAAAATACTTAAGTACTCAATAATGCATGATATAGAAATATTAACTAACAATTGTATCGAATGCTCACCAAGAAAATTAAATTAGTTCCTTCTTTTACTCTCGCCAAACAACCTCAAAGTCAGCAACAAAAACAGATGAGAAAACCCTTAAAATCCAATGTAATTTAAAATAATTTGAAAGTATGGTCGATCTCCAAGGAAAAGTAAATAAACCTGCTGGATATGTGGCAGTGGTGCAGCTCATATAGACTCTCACTCTTTAGTTGATTCAAAAGACAAGGCTGTAAAGCTGACATTTTGGATAAATGATAGGTTAGAAAAAGAAATATTATCCTAATGCCTATATTTTCAAAATAAAATTAATTAAAGCAGATATAATTTTCAGCAAAACAACCATTAAGTATATTCCCCTACATAATTTTTTTTTCATTTTGAACAATTCCATGGAGATAATTTCTGCTCTAGTTCCCTGTCACTCCTGTCTTTATCCTCTTGAGTGGTAGATGGAATAGAAAACTGACAGCTTCACTTATTCTACCTCGAGATTTCACAGATGAAAACAGTCAGCAACCAAACTGGAGGTTAATGCCAACCCCTCCAAAATCTGTCCTCTGGTTCCAACCTATCATAGATCTCCTTTTGCTGCAGAAAGTCAAATGGTATGAGCTTTGACATTGACCTTCCGTATGTCTCTGAAATAACAATATTAAATTCCATATTCAATAAATAGGAGAAAACAATCTAGGACAGATGAAAAAAGTCTGCAGACCACAAAAAGGAGGGCATATATTTATTGAGAGAGGAATATACATCTATTTCTAATGAAGTGGATACTTAATAAATTAAAATAAAATTTTAAAAGTATCTGTGAAATTACTGAAGGGAAAATAATAATAATATTAAGTAAAGAAGATTATCTCAGATGAAATAAAAACTATAATTGACTAAGTTCTACTTGTCACTTAAAGAAGTGAAATGTGGAATTAACTTGGTAGGTTATTGAATTATAGGTGATAAATGAGGGAACTTCAGTTATAATGAGATAACAAAGTATGATTATATAACCAACATGAAATGATGGAATAGATAAATATAACCTTCTAACCATAGTCATTTGCAAAGAAGAGAACAGCAAATAGACTAGTAATTATAATCATAGATGAATAAGAAGAAAATTTGTACATGAGATTGATTGTTGTGAGGCCTTAACTGTCCAATTCTAAAAATATTAAGCAAAAATAAATATAAATTTATGTTTTAAGTGTTTGTTTCAAGATTAAAAATTTTCAACTTCCCAAGGAGGAGGAAAGGTTAATTGTACTAATGTTAGACTCAGATTTGCTTTAGAAATGTCATCTGAAAAAAAAGAAATAAGTGCCAGAAAAAATAAAGCAATGTAGCGTTCAGGAGATAATGATGTAATTCAATAATTTACTGAGAACCATCTCTGACTTTTTCATCAGATTTTAAAAGAAACATTTTCAAATTATATGTTATTGATTATTCTGGTACAGTTGTCCCAATTTTTCCCTTTGCTCCCCTCCACCCAGCACCTCCCACTCCCTCAGGCAATCTCCACAACATTGTTCATGCCCTTGGGTCATGTTTATAAGTTCTTCGGCTACTCCACTTCCACTGTACAGTGAAAACTATACTTCACATCCCATGGCTATTCTGTAACTACCTATTTGTCCTTCTTAACCCCCTCACCTCTTTACCCATTCCCCCACAGCCTCCTCCCATCTAAAACCCTTTCTGTATCCATGATTCTGTGTCTGTTCTTCTTGTTTGCTTTGTTGGTTAGATTCATTTGTTAGATTCATAGATTTGCATTTACTGCCATCTTGTTGTTCAGTTTTATTCTTCTTTTTCTTAAACAGTTCCTTTAATATTTCATATAATAATGGTTTGGCATTTTAATTACAATGTGTCCTAAAGTGGGTCTGTTTGCATTCATCTTGTTTGGGATTCTCTGTGCTTCCTGGACTTGCATGTCTACTTCCTTCACCAAATTAAGGAAGTTTTCTTTCATTATTTTTTCAGATAGATTTCCAGTTTCTTGCTTTTTGTCTTCTCCTTCTGGCACCCCTATGGTATGAACATTGGAATACTTGATGTTGTCTGAGAGGCTGCTTATGCCACTCTTTTTTTTTTAATTATTCTTTTTTCTTTTTATTTTTATTGGTTGTTTCTTCTTTCCTTATGTTCCAAGTCATTGATCTGATTCTTGGCTTCATCCACTCTGCTGTTGTTTCCCTGTAAATTGTTCTTTATTTCAATTAGTGAATCCTTCATTTCTAACTGGATCTTTTTTATGCTGTTAAGGTCCTCATTAAGTACCTTGAGCATCCTTACAACCAATGTTTTGATAAATCACTGCAACCGATAAATTGCTTATCTCATTTTTGTTTAGTTCTTTTTCTGAAGTTTGATCTTTTCTTTCACTTGGGCCATGTTTCCTTGTCTCCTCATTTTGACAGCCTCCCTGTGTTTGTTTCTATGTATTAGGGAGAGCTGCTTTGACTCTGTGCCTTGGTAGTGTGGCCTAAGGTAGTAGGTGTTCTATAGCATCCACTGGCACAGCCTTCCCTATCACCCAAGCTGGGTACTGAAGGCATACCCTTCATGTGGGCTAAGTATACCCTCCTCTTGTAGTTGAGTCTTGATTGCCTTTGGCAGGTCAATGGGAGGGATTTACCCAGGCCAGTCAGCTGCAAGGATTGGCTGTGACCACTGAACACCAACCTCCACCCTCTGTGGATGATCAGCTGTGCAGGGTCAGTGTAGCTGCCCACTGAGTGTGCAGGCTCTATGGTTTCCCAGGTGGTGAGGGCCAAGGTCAGACCCCACCTGTGTTCTGCCCAGGGCCATCCTGCCTGAGCTATAAAGTAATCTGAAATGGTTGCTACTTGTGCTGGGCTGGGAGATTCCTAGGTGAAGCCAAGCTGTGAATCTAGGCTGGCTACTGCTAATGCCAGTCCTCAGGCCCATTAGCAAGTGGTATAGAGGCTGGAGCCTTACTGAAGCCAGCTGTTGTTTGTTTGGCAGGATTTAGGAAGTTGTGAAGCAAGAGCCAACCAGCCATTCAAATGGAAAAGTCTCTGTTAACAGCTGGGTGGGCCAATAAGTAGGGTAGGACAGAGTCTCAGGGGATCCCCAGGGCAGAGCAAACATTGTTAGCAAGGTTGATGGAATCTCAAATATGGCACCCACCTGCCAGCTCTGTGGCTCTGTGGGACAGGATTCAGAAAAGGGACAATGGCCTCTGTCCACCCTTTTTTTGGGAGAAATCTTTCCCCCAGCTCTTGCCCTGATTCCAGGCACCCCAGCAACCCCCTGAGTGCCATTGGTGTCCCCTAAGCTGTACCTACAGTGCTGGAGATCAGAGGGAGTGAGTCTGAATAAGTGTGGGTTCTTTAAGGGGAACTGCTTGGGACTCAGCAGTTTCTTATACCAACTCACTTCCTGGTGGTTTTTGGGCCAGAAGTTATGGGAACTTATCTTCCTGGAACTGGTACCCTGGGTAGTGGGGACTGTGTGGGGCTGGGACTCCTCACTTCACAGTTATACCTCCCAAATTTTTATCTACCACACATGGACACAGGACCAACCCATTCCATGTCCCTGCCTTTCCTACCAGTCTGGATGCATGTGGTTTCTTTAATTCTGACTTCCATTCAATTTGATTTTTGTTGATTGTGAGTGATAGTTGTTCTATAATTTAGTTGTAAATTTGATGTGGTTGTGTGAGGAGGCACCCATGTTTACTTATGCTGCTATCTTGACCAAAAGTCCAAAATATTTTTATTTTTTAAAAGAAATTACTTATTAAAGCTGTTTTAGGCTTACAATAAAAATTGAGAATGAGGTATAGTGATTTCCTATATATTCTCTGGTCACTCTCATACATAGGTCCCCCCATTGTCAACATCACTCACCAGAAAGGTACAGTTTTTGTTTTTAACCACACAGAACAAACCTACATTAACAAATCATAACTACCCAAAGACTATACTTTACTGCAGGGTTCACTCCTGGTGTTGTACGTTCTGAGTTTGGACAAATGTATAATGACATGTATCCATCATTATAGTATCATAAAGTATATGTTCACTGCCTTGGAAACTTTTATGTTCTTCCTATTCATACTGCCAACCCAACTCCTGGTAACAAATGATATTTTTGTCTTTATAGTTTTGCCTTTTCCAGAATGCCATAAAGTTAAAATCATATAGTATGTTATTTTTTTCAGATTGGCTTCTTTCCCTTAGTAATACTCATTTAGTTTCCTCCATTCCTTTTCATGATTTGGTATTAGGGTAAGGCTGGCCTCATGGAAGAAGTTAGGAAGTAGTATTCTCCCAATTTCTACTCTTTGAAAGAGATTGTTAAAGAATTGGTGTAATTATTTCCTTAAATGTTTGATATAATTCACAAGTAAACAGACACTTCTAGTTTAATATCCAAATTATATAGTTCATCAAATCCAACATTATTTTTCTGAAAATTTGACCACAGAAAAATATTATAGTGACAATTGTCTATGATAACATTAAACATTGAATTATGACTTTGGTTACTTGTATTTCTCCACAGTTTAACACAAAGTTCATGCAAAAAAAATCTGTTTCTCAACCTATACTCATATTTAAATAGTTAAACTCTAATAGTCCTAATGATTAAATATAATAATAATTTTTGACAGCTAGGCAGAAGTACTTTTTTAGACAAGTTTTATCTCAAATCACTCACATCCAAGTCAATATTCAACCAGGTGAATGACTTCACAGTACTAGTTTTCATCCTTGTTAAAACTAACTACACAAGGGTGAGTTTAAATATGGTGAGTTTTGTTTCTGGTTCATAAGTCTTTTTCCCTGTAGACAAAGTTGTATTGATAACAACTAGCCATATTCAAGGTCAACAGCAATTTGCAAGTGCAAGAGATAGTCTTCATATTTCATAAGAGGAAGGACATTTTGGGATGAAAATAATATCATGGCAATGTGTTGTTAAGTAATGAATTAAAAGTTACTGTAATTTAAAGGGAAGAAATTGCTTAATTATTAATTTCTACATCATTATTTAATAAAAATATCCTGACAAAATGATATTGTATCTCAATAGAAATTTTAATTCATATGTAGAAATGATTGTTTAAAAGTTTAGTTAACTATGGGGTTTAACTAACAATTATTTTTGGTGACATTTGTTTTTCAGAGTTACAGAGCAACCTTGTAATAAAATGATACAAAATATATTCATAAATCTTTTGAAATATTATCAGATAATATCTAATGTTTCCATGCATGTAAAAAATAAATCAGCTTGAATTTTAACTGTTAAATTGGTATGGTTGTCTTTAAAATAAATCAACAATGTAGAGTAACAGCCTTAACATGTTGGAGGCCCTTTGGTATGATAATTCATATCTAAGAGCTTTTCCTATGGGAATAATAGGATGAAGGCATAATCATATAGACATAGAAGTGTTCATCACAGTTATAATTAAAATAGTGAAAATGAAAAGTAAATTAAATCTAGGGCAATAGAAAATTTCTAAATAAAAATGGTAATATTATGGCAATAAATAATTACTTAGACTATATACCATATGTATATATTTATCTCATGAAATAGAAGTTCTAGAAAGTATAAATCAAATATTGAAAATAGTGAACTTTTGGAAATTGAAAGGGCAGGATTCTATAATTTTTACAATTTTCATCTCACCTCTATTGCCTATAGGATTTAAAAGAAAAAATAACAGATTGAGAGGTGTATGGAAATTTCTTAGGATCAGCATAGTATCTTGGTGTTTTTGTAGAATAGGGAAAATGTGTATATGTGTAAGCCAGTGAGTGTGTGTATGTGTGCTTATGTACATGTTTCTCCTCTAACAACTTTGCAACTCTCAAAAATTATCTTTGAGGCTGTACCCAGTGTTAAATTTCCACAGACCCTACCTTCAAGCTAAATTTTAAATGATGATTGAGCCAGGCGTGTGGTTTTACAGGAATCAGTTCCTTGGTAGCAGAGAATCAAAAAACAACATGCACTTTTATTTTTGGGCATAGCGATTGATATTAAACTTCACTAATATCATAGGAAATTTTATATGCTAAGACCTATGACCCTTTAGACTCGTTCCAGAATGAAATTGTTTTTCTCTCACTGAAGTGGAAAATGAAGAAATTCTCTAGGTACAGGCTCCCTTCTCTGGACTTTTTAAGCATGCAGGAATGTAGCAAAACCTACGTAATTCAATACAAAACAGTTTTGTTTCTTAAGTTAGTTAAGCACCAGTACACAACTCTGGTAGGACTTTCAGTATATCAATTTAAATCTTAAAAATATATTTAATCACTAAGATAAATTAAATATCAATAAACAAGTTAGTAATAGCATAAGGCATTTCTTTCATATGAAATTCTAAAAAAGGAGTGTTCTGTTCTCTCATTCTTCAAGTGCAGAGACATGACTTTGAAATGATGACCCTTCAATCACAGAACTGGTAGGGTTTTATTTTCCTAATGACTAATCCTGCACAATGACTTTACATCTTTCCATTTATTACATTCATCGTATAGTTTACTTTCTAAGTTTCAACAATCTAATTTACTCATTTACTTTGACACAATTGTCCAGAAAATAAACTCAAAATTTAGTTTCCAACTTTTACCAATAAAATTTTATAATTATAATTTTCAGTGTAGATATACTACTATTTTGCTATTTTTCCTCTCTCCAAAAGAGTTACTTTACCAATTAATTTATGTATATTTTTTAAAAACTTCTGTAATGTAGGTTTAAAAGATGCATATAATATCAAGAAATGATATCATTGGGTAGGATAGACTGGTTCTCTATGAATCAAAAGTAGAAATTTAATATTTAATTCCAGAAAAATTAAATCTAAGACTGACTTTGTTACACGGTGACTATTACATTACTTTCTTTTTATGACAGAATGCTATCTATCTTTCAACACCATGATTTCAAGGCCAACTCCACTCTCAAGATAATCCCAACCACCAAAATAAGAAAAAATTACATAAAAGGAGAAGAGTGGGAGAAAAGAGCATGCTTCTCTATGCTTTAATACTTTACAGAACAGTATTATTTACATTGGACACTTTCCTGTTCATTCAGGCATTGGCTATGAGCTCATTAGTTGGCAAAAGACAATGATTTTATCATCTTCACCTTCCCAATATCTAACGGAGTGCCTATTATTTAGTAACCAATGAATTGTGCTGAAAGGATGTCTAACAATAAGTTAATTGTTATTTTATGTCAGTGACCCAAGTCAAAGACAAGCAGGAACACACTTGTAATGGTGTAATGTGGATTCCTTCAGTGTTGCAATGAGGGAGAACTCACACTGTGGGGCATGGGATGTTCCTGTAAAAGACTGTCAGAATTTGCTATAGGATTTGGGCTTTGGTTGGGTGATCTGGGGACAATTTAGGCAAATGGGGGTTTACTCTACATTGGATGCTGTCAGAAAGTGCGGGCAATTCTATAATTGGAAGTTAAATAAATTATCTGTAGGAAGGGGAGAATAGTGGGAGAATAAAGTTGTGATTGGCAAAGAAGCAGCAGTCATGCATTTTGGCTGGATAATGGGCATTTTTATTTTAGTGGGTGGTAAAGGAAACTTTTATCTCTGCTTAGAAAAAAAATTATGAGATGGCCTTACTTTGTCTCATTTTATCATGAACTCAAGTAACCTTTTCCAAAGTTAGTATTCTGCAAGATTATTTACATCTAATAGGAGAATAACATGTCCCTGCTGTGTAGGCTGGCTTCTGAATGCCAGAGGCTGCCCTTTTCTTCTTTGAGTTTACTTGTATTGATCATCTTAAAATTTAGATAACTATAAAATGAATTATAAAATACTTACAAATGAAGCTTCTAAAGTGCCTATAAAATATTTTAGAGACTATATTGTTGAATAATGATTACATACAAAATGCAACTTACTAGGAATTTACAGGGTAAATATCACCTCTGCCTGCTTTAAATAAAAAATATGGGATGTCATTAATAGATGTGTTTAGATGACAAACTCTGTGTGTTTGATTTATATTTTTCAGATATATTTATGCATAGAGTAAAAACCTAAAATAAAAAAAATGATTATGGAAAACACACTCAGGATATTACCAAAGAAAAAATAAGTTGTAACAGATCACACTAAAGTCACCATATCTTATTAACACTATTGATTTGTAAAAAACATCATTAGATATAATAGACACATAACCAAATTTAAAGGGGTTTTGATTTCTTTACAGAACTTATTTCAATAACTTAATTTCCTAATATCATATTTTTATTGCATCTAAATGCAAAATGACAATAGCTTTCATATGTTCTCAAGATTTCTCATTTTCAACCAATCCTAAATTTGTTTTTGTAGTGCACTCCTGATATATACTGAATACACAATGCATTAAGTGCTTATTCCAAGGAATATGTTCCAAGTCCAAGGCATTTTCTCCCTACCAATATCTGTCCAGTACTTCTTTCTGCATACTATATTCTCTTTATCAGATAGTAATGCATAATTTAAATAACTATACAAATTTAATTTTCAATATATGAAAATTATCCTAGTTAACCACATTTAAAGCTTAAATCTCCTCATTGTTTTAAGGTTTATTTTTTCTTCTCAATCCCAGACTTTCAGTCTGTCATAGTGATTCCCAAAGCAAAGTGTTTACGAACTTGATATCTAAAGTTTGCTTCGATTTGCTTTCACATGGATGAATTCCAGCCCCGTCATTTACTAGTTCTTTGAATTTTCTATGCTATAAGTGCAATATCTGAAAAATAGGAGCAATAATAATATCTGTTTAAGGATAGTTGTAAGTAGAAATAGAGATAAAATAGGTAAAGCAATTAAAACAATGCTGGCACATTATAAGCCCTCAAAAATGTTCTTAATATTAAATCTGCATATTTTCTATTTAAACCAGGCATCAGTTATTTCTCATTTTATAGTCTGCAATTACTTCCACTATCATTTCACTCAATCTACCCTCTATTTAGCCACTACCTTTCTACTTCAGAATAGTCCTTCTAAAATTGTAATTAGTTTATAGCATGAGTCAAATGATTTAATTATACAATTCCTAAAAATCCATTAGTTACTTTCTTTCCCAAGAAAATATTTATAAATAAATCATCTTGAAGCCCAAGCCTCAAACAATTCATTTGTTCATTCATTAATGTATTCATTTAACAAATATCCATTGAACATCTACTACATGAGAATTTTATCTTACACTGCTTGCTATTCCCAAATAAATCCATATGCTTTTCCTTACATTTTTTTTCTCTTGGTGCTTCCTACATGTAATGCCCAGCTCTCTTCATTAATTATCTTTTATTTAGAATGCCTTTCTTGGGCAACATAGGATGTGAACTCATTTTTTATTGAAAGTTCATAGGATTTTCTATTACCTTTCTATTATTAATGCTTACTCTCTGCCTTGATTTTGTTTGTTTTATCTAACCATTCTGTGATGTACTGACCTAAACAGATAGGGTCATGAAAAACTATTAGGTTATTGTTAAATTTTTAAATATGAGGTTGATGAATTTTAGCTAGTCCCTGCAGTCTCATTTCAAGGTTTTAAATTAAGTAAATCTCAGCACAAAGTCTATCAAACGTACAGATACTTATTAAACAAGTGTTTATTAAGCAGTCATAATACATCTTATTCAACATATTCAGTCAATTCTAGGTAAATTTTAGTTGTTATAAATACCACCTCATATGAATGTTCATGTGAGACATGTGCAAGCATTTTCCAGCATCAGGTTTTGTTCTACCTTTAGCTAAGAGCAGAGAATCAGAATCACTCCCAACCAATGACTGGACATGGAATCATGTAAAGATGAAGCTTCAGATGCCACCTCTAAGGAAGCAGGAAAGGGGCTTCTCTAGATTCCTAAACTTCATGAAATATGGAAAGTATCTCTAAAATATTTTATCTAATCCATATTTAATACTTTTAATTTCACTAATAAAAGTTTATTTCTAGTTATAATTATTAGGGGAGACTCTCAAAAACTAGAATTATCTTCTAGAGGGTGGGCCCACTTGTAGCACAGGCTTTTCGCACTAGCTGAGTGTTCTAGAAACCCATCTGAGTCAGTGTACCAGCTGGCACTGTTGTGAGAAGCTGTGTTCGGCTTCAGTGAAATTTTTGGAAAACCCTTTCAACATGTTTGCCCATTTCATGATGGGTGATTTAGGAATGCACGCACCCACACCGCACTGAGTGTTCAGCAGTTTTTGACCAAAAACCGCATGACCTCTATGCCCCACCCTCCCTATTCACCTATCCTCACCACAAGTGACATTTGTTTTTGTTTTCCAGGATGAAAGAAGTCTTTGAAAGGAAACATTTTGCTAATGTGGAAGAGGTAAAACAAAAAATGGGGATTAAGAAGTACAAACAGCAGTTACAGAATAGCCATGGGGATGTAAAGTACAGTGTAGGAAATGGAGTAGCCAACTCATGTGCATGACCCATGGACATGAACAATGGCAGGAGGATTGCCTGAGGGAGTGGGAAGGTGCTGGGTAGAGGGGGGCACAGGGGGAAAACTGGGACAGATTTAATATATAATCAATAAAATATAATTTTAAAAAACAACAGAAGCACTAAAAGCCATCAATATTGACAAGTTCAAAAGCTGTTTTGCGCAGTGGAAGAAAGTTTTGACAGGTGTATTACATCATATGGAGAGTACTTTGAAGGTGACTGAAATTTAAAATGTAAGAATACATATTTCTTTATAAATAAATTCTGTTTTGGGCAGTCCCCCCTCATATACTAATTATTACATTTTTAATTTAAAAATAGTAAATTAATGTTAGTAAACAAAGCCTGAAATATTGAGATATAGAAAAAAATGCTTATTTTAGCCTTCTTTAGATTGGGGCTGATGTCCTAACCATGCACAGAGTACATGCATTAAAATAGCACAATGGATTGCCCAGAAAGACGTAAGCTGAAAATATACATACTTAGTATTACATGCTGATATATCTTAAACTAAATTACAGACATTGAAACATAGCCTATCACAATAAAAATACATTTATAAAAGGTAGAACCATAAATTTCAGCATTATTACTGCATGATGAGAAATAGTCTCTAATGAGATACCTAGTTTTTGAAATGGACTGATCAAAATACTGGTATAAAATAGTGAGAGCAATTTTGTCACAGTAACTATTCTAACGGTGTCACTGGCATTTTACTCCTAAAAACAATGTATGCAATCAATTAATCTGAAGGTTTCTTCTCTCCAGAAGCTTTAAGTCACTATTAAAGGAGTAGATATGACAAATATTTACTTTAAAGGGTAACTTCAAAATCTATCTTAGACTTCTGAAGTTACTCTACCTCCATATTCAAATTCTTTTTTTTTGTAATTTGTTTTTTTCAAATTCTGTAACAGCAATATTATCGCTCCAGCAATATAGCTGAAATGTATTTTAGACCAGAAAATGAACATGTTGTTTGCAAGAGATAATAATAAAATCTGGCACAATAATGATGAATTTTTCTTCTTTCCCTATTAATTTTTAAAATTTGATTTTATATAAATTTGGGACAATTTTATTAGTTACACATATGTTTAGAATTGTTATAGCTTTTGGTGTGTTAATTCTTTTATTTAACAAAATATTCCTCTTCATCTCTAGTAAGGCCTCTTGTGTTTCAGTCTCCTCTTTATATTTTTAACAGAACTGTGAAAATTTTCAATGCAATATAGCAAATCACAAAACTGTAGTAGCTTGAAATATCACACATTTTTTAAATTTTAGTTTTCAGGGTGAGAAATTCATGCATGGATTACCTGGGTCTCCTGCTCAGGCTCCACATGCCTGCACCAAACATGGCCTGGCAGGGCTGCCATCTCATCTGCTATTTGTGGTCCTTTTCCAAGTTCAGGAGTTATTGGCAGAATTCTCCCTCTGCAACTGTAGAACTAAGGTGAATGAGTTCTTTTTGGCCGCTGGATGGGAGTCGCTCTTAGTTTCTGGAAGATGCCCTTAGGTCCCAGCCAAGGGTCTCTCTAATACCAGTTTACAGCTTCAAAGCTAGAAAGGAAGTCTCTCTCTTATTGTCTCCCATCAGGGAAGGTCTGGACTCTCTTTTTAGGGGCTCACCTGATTAACTCAAGTCCAGCCAGGATAATCCCTTTTTGATTAACTCCAAGTCAAGGGACTTGAGACCTTATTTATAGCTGCAAATCCCTTCACCATTGACACCGTTCACAGAGTGGAATCCCAGCGCAGTCCTAAGAACCACCTTCACTACAGGGACTCACTTCGCGTGCAGTGCAAGAACCTAAGAGTCCTAAGAGCACTTTAACTCTGCATGACTCTACTTTTTTTTCAGTCACATATTTTTAAACCCCAAAAGGCATATTATCTTTGTTTATATTCAATTTTCATTATATTCACAGATCTATTTAATGTTTCTCTACATTCCTTCTGGCATGTCTGTACTTCTGTGTGAAATAAATTTCCTTCTGTCTTTAGTGATATCATTAGTATTTCCTTTTGTGCAGTCTGGTTACTGACTAATTCTGGCAGTTTCTTTTTCGGTCTCATTTATTGTGAAAATGTCTCTATTTCATTTCATTTTGTAGGGATTTTTTTTTCTTTGATAGCTGAATATTCCAAGAAACATATGATCAAGTGTGATTAGATGTAAAAGAAATTATTGAGAGGAAATGTCTATGTGAGGAAAAGGAGGGGGCAGGAAAAGGCTGAGAGAGGACAACACAGAGTTATGGGGAAGGGGAAGGAGAACAAAAGGGGAGCACGTTTCACTAGAAGCACCTTCATTTGCAGAGTGTTTCCAAAGAAATTCACCAAGCCTATGATGGATTCCCATGAGAGGAGTCCCTAATCTCCTTAATGATCCTGCCTTAGATTCCTTGCCACCATCAGTCATTAGCTAAAAACAGCTCTGAAATTAATTTAGGCATGCATTTCACAGCACCGAAGCTGGGGCCTCCAGTCAATTACAGTCCTGGCAGTGGGAAATCCGAGAGGAGCTGGTAAGGCAGCCAGTCAGACTTGTTTTTTTATTTACTTATTTCCAGGTTTAGAATATTACCTGTTACTTTCTAGTTGCCATTGTTTCTGTCAAAAAAAAAACAAAACAAAACAAATTTCAGTCTTATTATTGCTTGTTTGAAAGTAATATGTCTTTTGTTTTTCTGTCAAGTTTTAATAATTTTGTCTTTGATTTCTAGAGAGTTTTATTGTGAAGAGTCAAGATGGGGATTTCTTTGTATTCATCATGTTAGTTGTTTTTAGAACACTTTAATCTTGCTTCATGTCTGTCATAACTTTGGAGAATTCTTAACCATACATCTCTAAATATGACTTGTCAATATCTACTTGGATGATACTTTTGTATTTAATGTACTTTTATATGGCCTTAATGTCTCATGACTTTTTCTATGTTTTCCAACTTTTTGCATTTTTGTGTTTCAGATTAGATAATTTCATGTGAGCTAACTTTCAGTTCTCCAATCCTCTCTCCCATTATGTATAATCTAACAATCCATTTGTTGAGTTATTTTCAGTTGATGTATTTTTAATTTTAGAATTTCCTATTTAAAAATATACTTTCCAGTTCACGGCTTTCACTGCTAAGCTCTCCACATTTTAGTTCACCTTCTTAAACATTAATCACAGATAATTAAAAGTCTATGTTCACTAATTCCAATATTTACATTGCTTGTAGGTCCATTTTTTTTTTATTTTAATTAAAAATAAGACCTGGTCAGTTTTGATTAAATGCCATACATTGTGTTAAAAAAAATGAAAAGGTAGTATAATATTGCTTTTCTCAAGGCTGGATTATTTTTTAGACCTACTTCACTTATAAAATTGCATGTTAAATAGCAAAATTCAGATGTATAAATAGTGAAAATTAGAAGTAAGTGCCTTTATCTGCGCTTTAACTGCTTTAAAGTTGGTTTCAGCCTTTGTACAAGGTCATCAATTTCTAATTCACTGTCTGTTAGCCTTATGCCTTTTGATTTCCCAAGTGAAAATATGAAGCCCTACCTCTATGCTGAGATCTAAATACAAATGTGTACCTTCTCCACTATATTAGATGCAGAAAATTCTCAGCTTCCAAGCATCTGTTTTTAAATCAGCAAATTATTTGAGGAAAAAATGATTCCAAATATTGGGCTCACTTTTCTGATCTTCCCTTTTATGGGTATTGTGACCCTTCAAATTCTTGCTACCTTGGGAGCTTTCTGATATTTTCAAACAAATGTCATAGCTGTCATTTTTGTTTATTACTAACATTATATTATTATTATTATTATTTATTATTATTACATGCAGTTTTTAGTTCTACTCAGTAAGAGGGTTAGTCTGAATAAACCTAACACACAAAGGGAAAAAAGATGGCAGCTGAGTAGGGGGAAGCTGAGCCCACTCGTCTTCCCCTAGCACAGCTTTTCAACAGATCTTCCAACAAGTGACATGAACAATCAATGGAATCTTAGCTGATATGAACTTTTGAAGCCAAGGAGTGCAGAAGCCGCTTTGCACTATTTGGCAAAAGATCTTGTAAGTTCAGGAGCAAATACCCTGAGCTAGGTACCTCAAGCAAAGGTGAAAGCAGGGGAGAGAAAGTGCAGCTTGGTTGCTCCTGCCTCTCCTGGAGCCGGATGCCGGTCCCTCAAAGGGAATCCCCAATCTTAATCAGGAGAGATTTGGGAGAGTATACGGAGTCTGGGAGACTTGGGCTGCAGTACAGAGCAAGCAGTAAGTCCATGGCTGCAGCCCAGAGAAGGTCCAGGAGAGAAATTCTGACTCCTAAGATTGTCAGAGACACCAGAAGGCTATGGCTAGTCCTGACCGAGAAAGACTTTTTGCCTTTTGGAGATGTGAAATGCGCAGAGAGCTGGACAATGGCTCAGAGCTGCAGCATGGGTGCCACATATGGACTTTTATTTTTAAGAGGGGAGTAGAGGCATGGCTGAACAGGGAACCTGAACACATGCAGCTGACCTGCCAGCAAAGAGGCAAAACCCGAAGCGCGTTTGTGCCCAGGAAACCCAACTGGCCAGGAAAAGTACAGGCTGCATAGTGAAGGGGTTGCAAGAGCCGATCCAGTGTGGCTGGAAATCTGGGGTGGGACAGCGGGGAGGGGCTCACAGAACGGAATGTTTGGGTCTGAATCAAGAGATGAATTGGCTAGTGCTGAGCCCAGAGATTCCTTGTAGCCAGGCAGGGCCACACAAATCAAAAAATACAAAGCTCTGGGAAGGAGAAGGCATGCCCATCCCCCACAGTAGGACTGCAATATGCTCAGAACAGTAAGGCCAGGCTCAGTCCCCCCCCTGCCTGGCACATGTACATAGGGGAAAGAAAGAGAATATCCAAAGGAGTCCTTTATGAACTTTTATCAGACACCATGCTGGCTTTGCCTCAGGCCCTATTCAACTGAAAACAGCAGAGCAAAGAGATGAGAAATTATCTCAGCAAGAGATATTCAAGGCCCCACCCAGCCTCCCCTGTCACACAGAACTGCCATCAGCACCAAGTGGGAAAGAGCTGACCCTTTTACACAGATAGGTCCTACACATGAAACAGAAAGCAAATTTATCACAAACTATACATTAGTGTAAATACTCTGGGACAGACCAAGACATGTGGTTGTAGGGGCAAGGGACACACACACCACCTTCCCTGAAGGCTGAACAGTGCTTCCCAGAGGGTGATCTAGGGATTCCACCCTCCTGATCACACCAGAGTTGCCCTCTGGAGACAGGTGGAAGTGGTCCAGGCGATGTTGTTTGGTATTAGATGAACCAACACTAGGCCTTGTGCTAATGAAAAGCCAGCAGGGCAGAACAGTGGAGACCAGCAAAGCCTGAAGGAGACAGCCACAGACTGTGGATCACTTGTAGCCTCAAACAGGCTGCCAAAAGCTATACTGGGGCATCAGCTGACATCAAGCACAGATCCCAAAGCAGAAGATGGTAGACCAACAAATACTAGACTCTGCTGAGATGAATTCCACCTAGTTCTTTTTCATTATTTGCTCTATTTTTTTCTCCTGCATAGCTTTTTAACATCATTTTTGTCTTTAATTTTGTTCCTATTATTTTTATTTGCTCTAATACCTATCTCATATTTTACTCTTCTCTTACTCCATTTTGCCTTCATCTTTCTTTCTTATTTTTGTTTTAAATTGTATTTCTTTCCTTTCTGTGCCTTATTTCTATTCCTAACTCTATTTCTCCTCCCTCCATCCTCTCTAAACCATCTTTCTTTCCATTAGTCATTTCACATTATTTTTCCATTTCTTTTAACATCCTTAATGTCATTCTGCCTTTATTAACATTTGCTCAATTGTCATTGATATTGGGGTTATTGTTACATTCTGAAAATTATATCTTTAGATGTTCACTTCTATATTCTTTTATTTTAAATCTCATATTTTACTGTTCCCCTGTACTGCTCCATTTCATCTTCCTCCTGCCCTGTCTTATCTTCATTTTAAATTTTATCTTCTCTCTTCCTTAGCCTGGTTTCTAAACCATATGCTTATTATTTCTCCTCCCTCTGTTCTACCAAAACTAGTTTTCTTTCCTTTATACATCTCACAATCTTTTTTATTATTTCTTTTCTCTTTCTTATATTATTATTCTCTTTCTACCTTTACCAATCTTTGTTCCTTTGTCATTTATATCACTGAGATGGTTGTTTTACTACAATTTGGTTCCTATTTTTTCACTATTTTTTTCTCCAAACCTTATATCATTCTAGTCCCTTATCTTACTCTAGTTTGCCCTATTACCTCCCTACTTATTTACATGGTAAATTTTATTCTCTTTTCCATTACCTTGTCTTATTACTTCTCTTCCCCCACCCTCTCAAAGTAATTTTCTTTCCATTAGTCACCTCATATTCTTTTTTTCTTTTCATATAATATTCTCATTTTCTTTCCGCCTTTATAAATCTTAGCTCAATTGTTGTTGATATCACAGTGGTGGTTAGGAGGTAGTTTTGCTGTTGTGGGTTTTGTTTGCTAAGTTGTTTTGTTTTGTTGTGGCAGCGCCTGTACAACAGCATACAAAATGCGGTGGGGATTACGATTATCAGTCAGCCAGCCAGGGGGGAGAACCCACCAAGGAAGGAGACAAAAACAACCAAAACCCAATTACAACAAGAAAACTCACAAAACCTGCATAAAGGGCATTCCTAGAGTGTCCAGCTCAGTAGTTTGGGGAGAATGAACCACTGAGTGCCAAAGAACTGCTACCACAGAAGGCCACCTTACAAAGACAGGGAGTCAAAGAAGAACAATATAATAAGTAGAAACAAATAAAAAGAGCCACCTAAAATGAGGAAACAAAGAAACAACCCTTGATCTAATGGAAAGGAGGAATCC
Organism: Tonatia bakeri; assembly: GCA_004024845.1. Taxonomy (NCBI): domain Eukaryota; kingdom Metazoa; phylum Chordata; class Mammalia; order Chiroptera; family Phyllostomidae; genus Tonatia; species Tonatia bakeri. The sequence goes on along the minus strand of PVIA01002635.1, from coordinate 73,087 downwards.
CCAAAAAGAGTCCTAAATGCAACTGAGGCAAGCAATTTATCAGACATAGAATTCAAAGTAATGGTTATAAGGATACTAAAGGAACTCAGTGAGAACTACAAAGAACTTAGTGGAAACTACATCAGTATGAAAAAGGACAAAGAAACTATGAATAAGAACCAGGAGAAAATGAAGAATACAAAAACTGAAGTGAAGAATACAATAGAAAGAGTTAAAAGCAGGCTACATTAAGCAGAGGATTGAATGAGTGAGTTGGAAGTCAAGACAGAACAAAATACCCAGTTAGTGCAACAAAACAAAAAACGACTCAGGAAGAACCAAGATAGATTCAGGAAGCTGCATGAGACATGCGACATAACAATATTCACATCATAGGGATTCCAGAAGGATAGGAAAAGGAGCAAGAGATAGAAAACCTGTTTGAAATAATAATGACTGAAAATTTCCATAACTTGGTGAGGGAAAAAGTCATGCAAGTTCAGCAAGCACAAAGGGACCCAACCCAAAGACATCCACTCCAAGTCACATCATAATTAAAATGGCAAATTTTAAAGACAAAGAGAAAATCTTAAAGACAGCAAAGGAGAAAGAGCTAGTAACATACAAGGGAACTCAGATAAGGCAATCAGCTGATTTCTCAACAGAAATACTACAAACTAGAAGGGAATGGCACAAAATATTTCAAGTAATGAAAAGCAAAGGCCTACAACCAAGACTACAATACTCATCGAAAATGGAAGATGAAATAAGGAACTTCCCAGACTAAAAATTGTCTAAAAAGAGGACATCACCACCAAACCAGCATTGTAAGAGATGCTACAGGGACTGCTTTAAGAAGATGAAGAAAAAGGGCAGGGGAGGGAGGAACACAGACACAAAAAGAAAAAATATCAATCAATAAATACCTATCAATAAAAATCTTAAGTGCAAATGAATTAAATGCTCCAATCAAAAAACATAGGGTAGCTGAATGGATAAGAGAACACGACCTGCATATATGCTGTTTACAAGAAGCCCACCTCAGAACAAAAAGATCTACACAGGCTAAAAGTGAAGGGATAGAAAAAAACATTCCAAGCACATGGACATGAGAAGAAATGCTGAGCTAGCAATACTTATATCAGACAAAAATACACTTCAGAATAGGCCATAACAGGAGACAAAGAAGGTCACTAAATAATACTTAATGTGGTTGTCCAATAAGAGGATATAACCCTTATAAACATACATACATCTAACATAGGAGCACCTAAATACATAAGAAAAATCTTGGACATTTTAAGAAGGAGATTGCAAAAATACAGTCATTATAAGGGATTTTAACAACACAGTGTCAACAACAGACAGATCATCTGAAGACAAAATCAAGAGGATATATGTAGCATTGAATGGCACCCTAGATCAAATGGACTTAATTAATATTTACAGAGCATTTCACCCCAAAAAAGCAAAATATACATTCTTTTCAAATGCACATGGATCATTTTTAAAGATAGACCATGTGATAGGACATAAAACAAGCCTCAACAAATTCAAGAAAATTGAAATCACATCAAACCTCTTCTTAGATTATAATGGTTTATAATTAGACATCAACCTCAAGCAAAAAACTCAAAAACATTCAAATATTGGAGACTGAATAACATTTTATTAAATAAAGAATGGATTGACAATGAGATCAAGGGAAAAATAAAAAAAAATCTGGAAACAAATGAAAATGACATACAACAACCCAAAACTTTTGAGACACATACAAGGCAGTCCTGAGAGGGAAATTCATAGCAATGCAGGCCTATCTAAAGAAGACAGAAAATTTCAAATGAACAACCTAACCCTACAAGCCAAAATGAGGGCAGATGGTGTGTCCAGGTAATAAAGGCAGTCCAGGCTGACATCCAGCTCATAGTGAAACTTCTGGACTCATGAACCCACATAGTGGTCATTTCCTCCATTTCCAAATATATGATTGGATTGGCTAAATTTGGGAGTTAACAGAACACTCAGATTAGTGCTTTGATGTGTGGGATAAGACTCACAATAATAGGGAAAGCTAAATGAAATCCCCTGAAACTTCTTCACTAAGTTAAGTTAGTCTATCAATAACGACATTACTAGGCACAACTTCTGCCATGATAGAGTTAATAGAATAAAGAAAAAAAAAAACCCATAGGATCATCTCAATAGATTCTGGTAATTTGACAGATATAACATTTATTTCTGATCAAATGCCAACAAACCAGAAATAGAGAAGAATCTCCTTAAAGGACATACTCAAAAAGTTGCAGCTAATATCATATTTAATGAAGATTAGGAAAAAGACAGGTAGTCCACTCTTAGCACATGTCTGTTCAAAACTGTGCTGAATTTTCTAGCTGGTGCCATTGGGGAAGAAAAATAAATAAGAGGTATTTATATTAGGAAAAAAAACAAGTAAATCTGTCTATACTCTGTCACATAAACCATTAATTTCTATGTGTAAAATCTTAAGGAAACCTCCTCCCTTCCACACACAAACTTATCTCTATTCATAGAATTGATCAACACATTTAGTAAGGTCACATAATATAAGTTCAATATGCAAAAATCATTCCTAATGACAGCAATAAGAAATATAATCAGTAATAAATAAAATAATGAAAGACATACAATGAAAACCATAAAAAATTACTGATAGAAATTTTAAAAGATCTAAATAAATAAATGGGAAGTCCATGTTTATGGATTGGAAGACTTGATATTTCTCAAGATGGCAACTCTCCCCCAAGTGATCTTCATCAACATATCAGCAGGCATTTTTGGCAGAAATTGACAAGCTGACTACTAAAAATAATATACAAATATAATGGCTTTGACTTTTTTTTAAAAAGGAGAACCAAGCTGGAGGGCATACACTATCTTATTTCTAAAATTACTGTCAGTCTGCAGTAATCAAGGCAATGTTATATTGGTGTACAGGTAAGACCATGGAATAATGGATCAAAATTGAGATTTCAAAAATAAAGTATTAAATTTGGTTAATTAATTTTTGGCAAAGAAACAGAGATGATTAATTGGAAAGAAGGTAGTTGTTTTAACAAGTTGTAATGGGACAATTATTTTTACATATGCAAAAAATTAACTTAGAACCTTACTTCACAATATATGCAACTATATATTCAAAATGGGGCAGAAATACAAATGTAAAACAATGTTCTAAAACTTATAGAATAAAATCTAGGAAGTACTCCTCAGGTTCTCTGGTTAGGCAAAAATCTCTTAGATACAACACCAATGAGATTCATCAAAGAAAGCATTATTTAATTTAACTTCAACATTGAAAAACTCCAGTGGTTCAAAACACATCATCAATAAAGTTGAAAAGATAGGCCATATTTGAAAGTCATATACAGGGTCTGGCAGAAATAAGGCTTGCTTGTCTTAGGTTGGTAGGGTACATGAATGTCTTACATGAGATGGACAGCAGTTTGAACATTTCACCTACAATGTCACATGGTGTTCTTGAGTATGAAATTGTTATGTTACAGAATTACATACTTATTATTTTATAGAAAAAAAGGGTGTTATTTGTGCCAGACCCTGGATTTAATAAAGGATTAGTACCTAGAATATATTGCTAACTCTTTCGAATTAATATTTAAAAGACAAAAATTCTGGTTAAACAACAGGTAAATAATTTGAATAGACATTACATCAGCAAACTTATGTGAATGTCTAATATGCACATGAAAAGATGCTCGATATCCTTTGTAATTAGAAAAAATTCAATTGAAAAACATCGAAATGCCACTAGACACACATAATAATGGCTATTATCACAAAGACATAAAACAACAAATGTCGGTGAGGATACAGAAAAATATGTATAAACTGTGGAAATCAAAAGCAGACAATCGATTGTCTAGGGCTGACAAGCATGCCGATTGACTGAAAATGGCAGGAGGAAACTGCCAGGGTCATAAAAAGGTTTTACTATTGGATTGCAGTTATGGTTACATAGCTCCATAAATTTATTAAAAATAATTTAATTGTAAACTTGTTTCTGAGTTTATGGTACATCGGTTTAACTCAGTTAAGCTATAAAAGTTACCTATTGCATCTTGGTGAGAAGTGGCAGAACACAGTGCCACTCCCAAAGAAAGGTGGCCCCATTTATCTCTCCACTTGGTTCACCAGTCTGGCAACTCTACAGAATGTGCTCCACTCACATATCTGCTTTGGACTCGGTGTACCTGTTATGGGTGGAACAATGATCCCTCAAAGATGTCTACGTCCTAACCCCCAGAACCTGTAACATGTTAGGTCATGTGGTAATGGGAAAGTAAAGTTGCAGATGAAATTAAGATTGATATTCAACTAAATCTGAAATGGGAAGGTCATCCTGGATTATCGAGGCAGGCCCAATTTAATCAAAGTATTTTTATAAAGTGAGTGAGACAAGAGTGTCAGTGTTAGATAATGCAGCATGAAAAATGCTCCATTGACTTCAAAGATGGAAGAAGGTAGTAAGTCAAGGGCTGAGAGCAGCCTTAAGAAGCTGGAGAAGTTAGAAAGAAAATGGATTCCTCCCTAGAGCCTCCACAGCAGAATACAACCCAGCCAACACTTTGATTTTAGTCCCTGGGACTTGTTTCAGATTTTTGACTTCCAGAACTGTAAGTAATAACTGTAGCTTTAAGCCACTAAGAGATAATTTTTAAACACAGCAATACAAAACTAATGCAGAATCCATTCCCCAGGCTGTTGGGAATACAGACTACTGATGACTCAGTCTCTAACCAGGAGATGTCCTAATTTGCAGGACATTATCTAGTCCATAGTTTTTCTTCCTTCCAGAGTGTGTCAATGATTAGCTGAAGTGGGGTCACAAAGGCCTCAGTTAACACAGATTGCAGGTCAGCTTGTCACTGTGCTCAGTCCTACCTACTTTCGTTTCCTTAAAGGTGTATATCATGAGACTATTTCCCAATAAATCTTCTGCACACAACTCCCAATCTTAGAGTTTGTTTCCTGTGTCACAGCTTCATTAGTGTAGACTCCACCTAGAGTCTCTGCCACTTCACTGACAGCTACCTAAAAAGCCATGTCTCAAATATCAGAAATTTTAAAAAGTCTAACTCATTAGTTTTCCATAATACACTATTTTCAGTTTTTCCTTGATTGTACATTTTAGTGCCTACATTTCCAATGAGGATAAGTCTTTTAGTACACTCTGATTTTGCTAAATCAGTCTTTAAAAAAATGTATTTGACTGTACACTCAAAAAAATGTATTTGACTGTACACTCAAAGTGGTTTGGGTAAGTGAGGCTGCAATTCAATGTGTGTGTGTAAACATCAACTTATGACAAAGAAGTCTTGTTACATTTATTGTCAGGCCCCAACACATTGTAGAAAAAAATAAACTTTTAAAAATTAATTTTGTAGTTGCTGATAATGTATAAATCCATGCACAATGGAGGCATAACTACATTTTTCTTTGAAAACATTATTTTATATTGGCAGTCCAATACTAAATCCCTGTGGGAGATTTCTGTAGACTTTCCTCATCACTGTTATGCATTCAATCCTGGTCCTTTTTGAGTGAGATCACTCTAATTAATTGCTGTTCATGACTCATAGCTATCAGATACTGGGTTTCACCTGAATCAATAGTTAATAAAATTCATAAATCTTGCAGAGAGGTCCAGATTCTGAGAAGCACTATTATTCTTTCTTAATTTCTCCTCTTGGTGAAATATGGATCACTTAAAAAGTTATATTAGTATTATATTAGTATTTTTAGTCGTATTAGTATTTTTACTATTTTCTTCATTTAATGAATTTTCATTGAGCATAATCAGGGAATCTTGGTATGTACTGGCAAAAAGTACATTTTCATTACTGAACTGCTTGTTCAAATCATTCAAAATTAGAACTGAAAGAGACCCCAGAGTGATTCCTACATGTCAGGAAATCTGTTGAGAGAAAAAGTAGGTCTCAGTGTCCTCATCCTTTACCTAAGGAAAGAAGTTTTGAAAGTTTATGTGACCCCAAGGGTTATAGAGCTAGTGGTTGCAAAGGCATGATGATAACCCAGGGCTAATGCTATTTTTACCAAAAGAGACTTTAAAAGCTGAAGAAGGAAGAGAAAAAGGGAAATCAGGGGGATTCATAATCAAAGAGAGAGACTTGATCCATCCACTATTGTCAGCTTGAAAACGCAGAGGGCCATGTTGAAAGCATGAGGAGGAATTGAATTCTGCTAACAACTAGTATTTAGGAGGAAGACACCAAGCCCCAGAAGAGAAATGGAACTGTCTGACATCTTGATTTCAGCCTTATGGGACCCTGAGTTATGAACCCAACCATGCCATTCTGGACTTTTGAACAATGGAAACTGAGATCAGAAATGGATATTGTTTTAAACAGCTAAGTTCATGGCAATTTGTTATGCAGTAATGGAAAATGATTTACTTATTCCATTATTTCCACTGTATGATGCATGAGTAAAATATTTCTCTTCAATGTTTTCTTGATTCTAACCACAAAGACTGGGTCATCTAGAAAGGTGGGTACCCTCTACATACAGCATTCTGCTGGAAGGGTGATCCAGTGTGGAGCATCAAATTCAGAACGAAGTTGGAACAGTGCCTTTGATGACTGAATTAGACAGTTGTTGGCTGTGTATCTTTAGTCAAATCTCTCTGTCTTACATCTCATGGCTAAAAAATGAGAAAATTTCCATTCTGATGATCTCTTAGGTGGTGAAGATAAGAAGAAACAATATTTATGAAAGTAAAACATACATCATATTCAAACCAAAAGACAAATTCTAATTGAAGAGCTGAGAAGAATGAAAGAGATCCTAAACATGTCTTTTCTATTATAGCCTTTGCTAGAAATCTCAACTGTCAAGGGCCTCCCCTTTCAGATATCCATATACATCATTTCTTGGGAGATCCTGACTGGCGTAACCCACGTTCACTATTGAGACTATGTTCAGTGAACTGTTTTCTGTTTTCAGCATACTAGAAAATATGCATAGACTCTGCCTAATATTACATCTGTTGAATACCTCTTCACTGTTACAGATGGTTGATAGGTGAAAAGTCTGATGATCAACTTTACAACTCACAACCCTTACAACTCACAAATAAAAGCATTAAGACATACTATTTTTAAGGGTTAAAGTGCTGGCATTTGCTAGTCTTAATACAAATATTTATCCTGGCACTTGTTTTTTTTAAGCAAGAACTTGATATTGGCAGTCCTTCCTTTGCCTGTTAAATTAATTGTGGGAAGCAGTAATTTTTAAACAATAATAAAAGTTGATTTCTCCAAAACTAGTTTCACTGTGATTGTGGAGGTTGGTAGGTCAGTCAATCACAGTCACCTAGTTTTGTTTTAAGGAGACAGTCCGTGAAACTAACACAGCATGTCCAACTGTTAGACTCTTTCATTCACAGGATCAGCTGAGGTGAATGAAAATAGATAAAAATTTTAACTTTTTTATACTTATAACATAGGTGTGATAATAACACCTGTATCAGTCAGGTTTTAGCCAGATGTATAATGAGAGATTTATTAAAATTGGCTTACACAGTTATGGGGTGGCTAGGCAAGTATTAATTCAACAGAACAGGGAAACTCTAGACATTGACTGTAACTTCTGCCCACAAGTGGAATTTCTTCTTCATTAGCGTGGCTCACTCTCCTATTAAGGCCTTTTAACTGATTGATCCAGGCCCACCCACAAAGAATGATCTACCAAGACAACAATATCACCTCTACGAAATGACTTCATGGCAATTTTTAGATACTGTTGAACTAAATAACCGGTGACTATAACCCAGTCAAGTTAACACATCAAAAAAGAAAATCATCACAGCAACTTAATCACGGGCTTCTCTTTAACATCATAAAAGGGAATATACACGTTTGTATGCACGTGTGTGTTGGTGGATGTCTGACACATTCTTTGTGTTCAGAAAATTCTAGCTATGCTTCATCATGATTGCCTGTAAACAACTGGAATGAATGGCAGAAACTGCTGAAAATGCTGCAACTCTATGTGTCTCTGAACTGAGGTGCTTTCCTGGAATTCTTTTTTCTATTACAAAAGTGTCTTTTGCCTCTATCTGATGTATTATCCACTTTTATTTCCCACTGGGAGTAGCACTTAAGTACCACTTTAGATGGAACAAATAATTAGAAAAATATTTTCTCATTTTTTGGTACTATAACACTTCCATAGTAACATGGAATATTTAAGCCCTTTGTGCAGTTTCTGGTTTTGGGAAATTCAAAACAAAGATCTCCCTATAATCATACCTCTTACTTCCTCTCTTCCTCCATTTCCCTTTGCTCATTTTTCATCATCTGAGTATATGCTTCTCTGCACGTACTACTCACATGACTGCCTGGAACACTGTCCCCGAGACCTCATAATCTACTCATACCTTAATTTCACTCATATTTTCTTGCCCTTCAATTTATAATTTAGGCACCAGTTTTTCCTTGACGTTCCTCCAAATAAAGCAGGTGCCCTTTCTTGGGAGCAACCCTATGTGAATCAATATATCATCGTACTGATAACCCTGGATAATAAGAAAACATTTACTTGCCTTACTCTTTTAGTGCCTACCAGCTTTTATACCTTGCATTAACATATAACATATAGGTAGTAATAGGAAAACTTGCTCTCAAGTGCACCAAGAGATAAGAATACCATGTGTGATATACTGTCTTTCCCTACTGAACAAACATTTCCAGATGTTTATCAACATCGCACTCACACGGCACATTTGTTACTCAAAACCACCTCTGCTGGTGGCCTTGTGTTCATCTTCATTTCTTTTGAAGGACTCTAAGTACAAAAGTATGTTTCTGGATCAAATCTACCAACATTGAAAAATTCACTAGTAATTGCTATTTGCATCAACCTCTAATTTAATTATAGCTTGTATGATAAAAAGATTATAATATGTAGCCTATATGATAAAGCAAAAGTTGGACAGTGAAGAAGGCCAACAGAAAAAAACAAAAACACAAACCTGGTTCATTTCAAATACGGTGTGTATGGGGGGAATCTCTGTGGACACTCTTGATTGCCAGAAAAACGAACAAATAGGTCCTAGAGCAAATTAAGCCTGAAACATCGCTGGAGGCAAAAATAACAAAACCGAAGCTGTTCTACTTCAGGCACATGAGAAGGCAGAGTTCTTTGGAAAAGACTGGAATGCTGTGTCCGGGAAGTGAAGGCAGCAGGAAAAGAAGACCAACTAAGAGATGGATGGACTCCATATAAGAAGCCATGGGCACAGGTCTCCAGTAACTGAGCAGGGCTGTTGAGAACAGGACGTGTGGACACCACTCATTCACAGGGTCCCCAGGAGTCACAGCTGACTTAATGTATGAAATGCAGATGAAAATCAGTTTCCTTAATATTTCTTTAAAAACTATGGACTAATAAGCATTGCCTTATGGCCATGCATTGCCTCATTTATAGAAGCAAAAGTTTATTTTATATATATTTGTTTACCTGGGTGACGTGGGTGCCAGAGGCCTATCATCCCAGACTTCTCTAGCCGAAACCAGTCTTGGTCCTGTAACCTATCAAGCGAACCTCAGGTCCAATGGACACCTTGCTAGTGAAACTCATAGTCACCCTGAGACACTGTCTTGCCCCAGGGGCCTGGCCAGGTGTGGGTAATTGACTCTGGCTCCAAGGCTGTGAGGGGGCGGGACCACCTGAGGCCAGACAAGGACTGAAATGCACCTGCGCTTTGTCGTTCTGCAGTCCTCCAGAACTGGGGAAAGCAATTTGGCCAGCATCTATTGGCCAGCATCTGGAGCACCCTGGGCTTTCTGTCCCACTGTCTGGCATTGGCCAGGGTGGTAGTGACTCTTTTTCACTGATCCTTTCTGAGCCACATATTCTCCAGGTCATTTTTTATAATGTATAAAATAGTTCAAGATTTGCTAGTGAGAATTCCCGATAGATTATATTTGCAAGGTGGTAAACATCATTAGTAACCTTGAAGTTACATCTTTTTAATTCTAAGGTATTTGCACAAATGCTTCTCATGAATTAATGAAATTTTAGATCTTAAGTCTTGCTAAAGCATTTACACTTATGACAAGTATTCCCTATGTGAAGAAAGGGAAGAAAAAAATGCGTGAGCTTTTTTCCTTTTAAATTTTATCTGCAAGTGTGAATTTTTATTTCTCAAACTAAAAAGAAAAAAATGGAATATATGTCTTGGATGATGCTTAGACACTATAGTACAAAATTAAAATTTTCCTATATATTTCCTTAGGAATACGTAGGTCTTAAGTTCTTTAAAATATTTTTGGAAGAGAATTATTTTAAAATTTAAGACTTTGTTTTCCAGGGTAAAGAAGAAACAGTGATATTACAAAGGAGTATAAAATTAACAGGAAATATGTAGTAGACTAGTGGTTAGATTTCTCAGTGGGAGGAAAAATGGTCATGGAAAAATACTTTGATTTGAAAAAAGAGCAAAGGTAAAATAGAGGCAATAGCTAGCTGTATTATAGTATATACTCTCACCCTTATCACTAAGTTTATTTTGTAATTAAATAGATCAAGTATTCAATATATCCTTATAAAGTAAAAACAAGACACCATAATTTTGTACTTTGATTTCAACAAAATTCAGTATTATAGCATTTATTTTGGGTTGCTAAAGGACTTACAATTTTTAATGAGTTAAAATTGAGACTCTGAATTTGTAGTATAAATATTCAGGATCAGGTTTAGATGTATCTAGAATAAAATGAGCCTTCAGTGTTTTGAGCAAATTCTTGCCCTTCTTTGTAGAATATCTCTGTAACAGAAAGCTGAGGGAGACTTTTTTGTGTGTTTTGAGAACTTTCTAGCACCATTCTGAGTTTAAATCAAAACCCTCTATAATTTGGTAGTGACATGACAACAATTGGGTCCAGAATCCTTAATAGAACCCACTCAGAAGTGAAAGATCCAGCCTTACCTAAGTTAAATCACACTCAGTTCTCAGTTTCTCTCAGAATTTTAAAGCTCTTTATTCTTTTTGACTGTCAATCCCATGGAGCAAAATCTCCGATGCCCTACTCCTGAGCTAAGAACAGGGCCAACGCCCCCCACCCCTTATCCTGAAGTGACATCCTTCCATTATGAGGACATAGTGTGGGTGTACTAGCCACTAGTCTTAGCTAGCCTCTCTGACTATCATTTTTTTTTTTTTTTTTTTTTTTTTTTGCTTTATGAGTTGGAGCAAGGACAAGAACCTCAAAATTCTCAGCCTTAGTAGATCCTCTGCTCTTTAGGGGATAGGTTGAGAAAGGGAACCCCCAGGTTCTTAGCCAAACTAACCAAGAATTTAGCCTCTACAACTTTTCACTAGGGTTTGGAGAAGAGAAATTTTGGTAGCCTGTCCCTCATGTTGAAATATCATATTGTGAGCTGAGGGAGAGGGAGACCTGTTTTCTTGTTCACACTGTCTGGATTGGAGATTCTGTTACCACATTTTTAAAATTAACAACTTCATTACTTTATTAGAGCTAATAAGTATATCTAAGGCCAGGATATCAAAGTGAGGAAGGAGGGCCAGCTGCTGAACTGGAAGTGAACCTTTCTAGGTTTGGAGGGATGAGGCATGGGATGGGCGTGCTTACTGCCCAGGGAGTGGCAGAGGGCGAATTGAAGAGCGAGCCAGAGCAAGGTGTCACAGGCTCAGTTTTCACCAAGATTTACTAGATATTCTAAAATAAATGTTTATAATGTTCTGTATGTTCTTAGGACAATTTTCAGAGACTTAAATGGTTATTTAAAAAAAAATTAATTTTATTTTTTGTATTACCATTTAGCCCCTATACCTTTGTCTCCCCAGAGCAATCACCACACTGTTGTCCATGTCCATGAGTCCCTTTTCCTTTTTTCTCAATCCTCCACCCTCTAATTTCCAACTCCACCCCCATAGCTGTCATCCTGCTTTCTATTTATGAATCTGTCTCTATTTTGCTTGTTAGTTCAGTTTGTTCATTAGATTCCACATATAAGTGAAAGTATATGGTATTTGTCTTCCTCTGACTGACTCATTTCATTTAGCATAGTGTTCTCTAGGTTTCTTCTATGCTGTCATAAAGGGTAAAATTTTCTTCTTTTTTATGGCTGACTAGTATTCTTTTGTGTAAATGTCCCATAGTTGTTGTATCCACTCATCTACTAATGGACACAGGCTGCTTCCATGTTGTGGAGATTGTAAATAATATTGTAATGAACGTAGGGGTGCTTATGTTCTTTCAAATTAGTGTTTTAGTGGTGTGGGTTTCTTCAGATGTATTCCCAGAAGTGAGATCACTGGATCAAAAAGCAGACCTACTTTTTTTTTTTTGAGTTATTTCTGTACTGGTTTCCAAATTGGTTGCACAAATTTGCATTTCCACCAACAGTGTACAAAGGTTCTTCTTTCTTTACATCCTCACCAGCACTTGTTTGTTGATTTATTGATGATAGTTTTGAGGTCTGACAGGGTTGAGGTGATATAATATTGTGGTTTTAATTTGCATTTCTCTAATGATTAATGACATTGAACTTGTTTTCATATGCCTACTGGTCATATGTATGTCCTCTTTGGAGAAGTGTCTATTTCTCCTTTGTTCATTTTTTAATTGAGTTGTTTGTATTTTGGGTGTTGAGTTTTGCAAGTTTTTTATAAATTTTGGATATTAACCCTTTATCAGATATAATGGTGAATATGTTCTCCCATTGTTAGGGTTGTCTTTTTATTTTGTTTATGGTTTCCTTTGCTGTGCAAGAACTTTTTAGATTCAGTGCAATTCCTATCAAGATTCCAATGGTGTATTTCACAGAACTAGAATAAATATTTCAAACATTTATATGGAACTACCAAAGGCTCCTCATAACAACAGTAATCCTGACAAAGAAGAACAAAGTTGGAGGAATTATGCTACCTAATATATAACTATACTATAAGGCAATAGTAATCAAAACAGCATGGTACTGGCAAAAAAAAACAGACATATAGATCAATGGAACAGAATCCGGAGTCCAGAAACAAACCCACACCTTTATAGCCATTAATATTTGACCGAGGAAGCAAACACATACGATGAGCTAAAGATAGTTTATTCGATAAATGGTGTTGGGAAAATTTGACAGATATGTACAGAAAAATGGAACTAGACCATCTTTTTACACCACATACAAGAATAAATTCAAAATGGATTAAAGACTTAAATCTTAGACCCCAAACCATAATAATCCTAGAAGAAAACATAAACAGTAAAATCCTGAACATTGCTTGCAGCAATATTTTATCTGATATATCTTTCCAGGCAAAGGAAACAAAAGAAAAATAAACAAATGGGACTATATCAAAATGGTTATTTTTTAAGATACTTTTCACCAGTTATTACCAGTGTTACCCTAAGTCTGGCTCTGCAGAGCTCCTCAGCTGCCACCACAAATATCTAAATCATATAAAAGGAGCAGATTACAAATTTTGAGGGATAATTGAGACATCAGATATATCAACCAACAAGGACTGAGCCAGTCAACTAAAGCAAATTGTTTTGTATGTTCCAAAAAATTAAAATATGGTTCTTAGTCCAACAGAAAAAAAATTGAGAGTCGATCTTTCACATTGCTAAAAATATATTAATATCAGTAAATAAAATTATTTTTAATCTTGTCCTGCCCCAAATACTACTTTACCTTAATAAAATTATGGTCTATACTTTATCAATTACATGTGTACTATATATGTGTGACATAGTACAGGAGATAGTTGTTGTATAGTACAGAATATTTGGTGAGTTCAGAGCTTCTTTGTCCTACCACTATGATCTGAATGACTTTCTATGGTTATCCTTTCAAGTTATACCCTTATCTGGAACTTGAGATTTGATTAGATGATCTCTAGGTCAGTTGGAACTCTAACACCCCTTGATTTTATAAGATAATAGCCTGACATCCAAGTGCAAATGTTGAGGAGAGAGTTGGAGATAAGGGATTAGAAGCTGACCAAGAGTTCAGAAGTAGAGATTTATAGTAAAGATTGGTTATTATTGATTTTGTATTAAAAAAGAACCAACAATAGGTTTGCCTCTTGTAGAAAGACAAATAAAACAAGAAAATTCCCAGAAAAAAAGACAGACAGAAGTACAGTGAAAATCACAACATTTTAAAATCTTTGAACTTAAAGACAGAGAATTTCAAGAAGGAAAACTTATCTATAATGTCAAGAGTCAAAAATATCAGTAATGTACTTGGGAAAAAAAAAGGACTATTGACCTAGTCATTTATGAAATTGATGATAAAATTTCAAAGAGCAAGAAGGATAATAGTAAGTTTGCTGGAAATAAAGGGAAAACTAAATAAAGAAGAATTGAAACATTTGAATATAAAATAAAGAGTGGTAAACTAGGTTTTGAAGCTTTTATTATGTATATACATTTATAGGCAACTAGTAACTGTACCACTTGAAAAATAGTTTAATAATTCTTTTTCTGAATTTTAAATAGAACTTACTTTTATTTATACTGAATTAACCTCTTTTGCATGTTAGAAAAAACCTACTATTTATTATTAATATTACTCTTGGAGTTGGTGTATAATTTATTTTACTATGATTATGTTTTCATGGGTAAATAAGATTCTAGCACACCCCTTTAACCTCTGTTTTTTAAACTGCATTTCATTTTTCTTTATATAATTGAGTCACTTATTGTTACATATGTAGTTATATTTAAATGACTATACATAAAAATAATCAGGACATTGATCTGATTAGTTTTTCCTGGGTATAAGCAGGATATCCAAAATTTTGTCATCGTGTTTAAAGAATATGCTACAGCCTACACAGTTTAATTTTAAAAAATTACTCAAATGTGTGTAACTTCTATTACTTTTTCTCAACCTTCCGTTTCTCACTTTGTGGTTTGCCACACCCCATCTGCTGCTAGGCTGTAACACTCCTACAATCTTCCTCAGCCTTCTCCTTGGCAAGGTTTCTTCTAAATGCAAGTATTGATACAAGATTCCAAATTCCTTCCCTCATTTTTTGTTTGTTTTTTAGTGAAACAACATCTGATTGATTCTCAGAACTTGTTCCTTTTTAATTGACTTATTGAGAAGAAAATTTATTATTTTATGGTGGTAATCTTTACAACTTTCTTTAACTTGGAGAAGATACTGTGTAGGAAGGATGCAAGATCAGTCCTGAAACATTTGAAGTGTTATGAGATGGACAGGGGGATGTAGTTTTCAAAGTGTAGAGCCTGGACAAACCAGTGGAAGCTGTATTATTTTGGCTAAGCTTAAGGAGTTTATAACAATGGGACGAATAGCTTCTGAGAGAAAAAGCTCTCTCTGAGCGATGCTGATAGATCATCATCTGTCAAGCATTCTCTAGAGAAACTCCTTGACTAGGCAAGAGGCTGTATCAGATCTTAGTGATCAAAATTCTCGTATAGCTTGGTGACTTTGAAATGACAAGTATTCATGATGTGTGGAAAGGCATGAAACATAACTGTATGATTTTAATTACATAAGAATGGGAGCTTGGTTGTAAAGATGCACACAGGGGACCTAAAAGGACACTTCAAACTGGAAACTGCTTGTGATTAAGGATGACTTTGTTCTTTGCTTCTTGTGTTTTTCAGTTTCCTGTTATATGCAGATGCTAACTTTTAAAAAATAAATGTAGTTTTAAATCCTAAATATATAAGTAAATGAATGAGTCACCCAATTATTTACATATATATGGTTCAGTCCAGTTACTTTAAGAATCTTTCATTTATACCTCTTACATTTCATTATGAGTTTATTACGAGGTTAAGTGAGGTGCCTAAGATGATTCAACCTAATGAGCCATCAACTCATTAGAATAACCTTCAGTGCTCAGCATGCCTGTGTGTGCAGCCTGGTGGGTGGGGGGTTAACAACAATTTACTGAGTCACCTCAAGTCTACTCAATTGGAATTTCTGCCGATGGCACATGGACATGTGATTCTGATGACCCATTATGTTTGGGGACAATTGATATTGCTGGGGACACCAGGTTCCCAGTCTCGTGTTCTTTCTGCCATACTGCATTGCTTAAGTCCATTCTTCATAAAACTTGTGACAATTTTCTTTAAAACAGTATTTCTCTAGTCAGTGAAATATGTGATCTACTCAATTTTATCTTAAATTGGATCAACGTTGGTTGTCCAGTTAGTTTTCATCCAATTTTAATTAGAGACTGTTCTGTGAAGTATGGACATTAACAAGAAATCATCCTAATGTAGTACCAAAGAGTGAGGACAACAAGAAACACACTGAAAATAAATAAATGATTCAGTATAATAAAATTGGACCCAAACAGATTCTAATGAAAGAGCTGCTAACAGACTGGGAAGTAAATGACTGATTTTTGTCTATTTATTTTTTGCCTATTTCTGTAATTTCACTTAATTTTCCCTCTGACTTTAATAAATAGCTGCTAGGGGTTTCTGCTGTTTTCTGACTTTTTAAAATTATAATTGGCACTTGAGTGTCCTATATCAGTAGTACCTGCTTCTCTATTAAGCCATACACTACTTGAGGAGAGGAATTCTAGTTTATGAGAGCCTTGCTTGAGAAATCATGCTAAAAATTGGATAAATATAGCACAATTGAACTGACAGTGCTGATTTCAGAAGAATTTAATAAATTATATTCAAGAAGTGTAATTCCTCTACATTATGTTTCATTTAGTTTTTTAATGATCACTTCATACTATTTTTAATGAAACTTGTCATTTGATAATAAATCTTATATATTTTTCTTTTAAAGCTATATCTTACTTGTTTTGTTTATGTTTAACTAGTTTATTTATTTAAGTGTAAATGCTTACATAAATCTTTTAATTCTTATGTAACATTAGAAAGCTAGTTTCTTTTATCTTAATTTCCTCATCAGTAAAAGGATTGGATATCCCTATTCCTTGTTTTCTTTTTTTTTTAAGATTTTATTTATTTACTTTTAGACAGAAGGGAAGGGAAGGAGAGAGGGAGAGAAACATCAATATGTGGTTTCCTCTTGCTAGTTCCCTGTTGGGGACCTGGCCCCAAACCCAGGCATGTGCCCTGACTGGGAATCAAACCAGCTACGCTTTGGTTCACAGACCCACGCTCTATCCACTGAGCTATACCAGCGAGTGCCCTTGTTATTTTTTTAATATATTTTATTGATTATGCTATTATAATTGTCCCATTTATTTCCTCCCCTTTATTCCCCTCCACCCTGCACCCTGCCTCCCACCAGCATTCATCCACCTTAGTTCATGTCCATGAGTCATACATATAAGTTCTTTGGCTTCTACATTTCCTATACATCCCTCTGTCTGCTTTGTACCTACCATTTATGCTTCTTACTCCCTGTACCTTCCCCCCCATTCTCTCTGCTCCCCATACCCCTCCGTGTGATTTCCATTTCTGTGAATATGTTCCTGTTCTAGTTTGCCTAGTTTGTTTTTGTTTTTTTAGATTCGGTTGTCAATAGTTGTGAGTTTGTTGTCATTTTGCTGTTTACATTTTTTATCTTCTTCTTTTTCTTAGATTAAGCTCCTTTAACATTTTATGTAATAAGGGCTTGGTGATGATGAACTCCTTTAACTTGACTTTATCTGGGAAGCACTTTATCTGCCCTTCCATTCTAAATGATAGCTTTTCTGGATAGAGTAATCTTGGATGGAAGTCCTTGCTTTCATGACTTTGAATACTTCTTTCCAGCCCCTTCTTGCTTGCAAGGTTTCTTTTGAGAAATCAGCTGATAGCCTTATGGGAACTCCTTTGTAGGTAACTGTCTCCTTTCTCTTTCTGCTTTTAAGATTCTCTCCTTATTTTTAATCTTGGCTAATGTAATTATGCTTCCTTGGGTCCAACTTCTTTGGGACTCTCTGAGCTTCCTGACTTTCTTAGAAGTCTATTTCCTTTGCCATATTAAGAAAGTTCTCCATTATTTTTTCAAATAAGTTTTCAATTTCTTGTTCTTCTTCTACTTCTGGCACCCCTATGACTTGGATGTTGGAACCTTTCAAGTTGTCCTGGAGGTTCCTAAGCCTTTCCTCACTTTTCTGAATTCTTGTTTCTTCATTCTGTTCTGGTTTTAAATGTTTATTTCTTCCTTCTGCTCCAAACCACTGATTTGAGTCCTCGTCTCCTTCCCATAACTGTTGGTTCCCTATACATTTTCCTTTATTTCATTTTGAAGAGCTTTCACTTCTTCCTCCATTTTGTGACCATACTCTATCATTTCTGTGAGCATCCTGATTATCAGTGTTTTTTACTCTGCATCTGATAGGTTGTCTATCTCTTCATCACTTAGTTGTATTTTTTCTGAAGCTTTAATTTGTTCTTTCATTTGAGCCATACTTTTTTGTCTTGGCACATCTGTTACATAGTAAGGTGCAGAGCTTAGGTGTTAGGTGTTTGTTGGGTATTTGGGGAAGGGGTTCCAGAGGGAACAATGGTGTTTGCTTGGCTCTCGGTGGAGCTTTCAGTCACTTCCTGCACTACCCACAAGCAAATTGGGCCCATCTGGTGCTGGTTCCTATGTGGGTGGGTTTGCATATGTTCTAGGACCCTATGGGTCTCTCCAACAAACACTCCTGTGAGGCTGGTTGTTTCTCCTTCTGCTGCAACCCCCACAGGTTTTTTCAGTCAGAGATTTTGAAGCTTTATTTCCCTGCTCTGGAGCCCTGGGTTGCACGGTCTGTCTCGCTTCCCAGTTCTTCTCCCAGTTTATCTGCACATAAATGGGGGCTGCCCGGCCCTCTGGCCTCTCTGCCTTGTTGCTCGTCCTCTCCACTCTGCCTGCCCATCTCTGCCCTTCCTACCGGTCTAGATGGATGTTTCTTCTTTAACTCCTTGGTTGTCTGGCTCCCATACAGTTCGATTTTCTGGCAGTGCTGGTTAATTTTTGTTTTTAAATTTGTTGTTGTTCTTTTGGTTGTGTGAGGAGGCAAAGTGTATCTACCTGTGCTTCATCCTTTCTAATAAGGCATTCCCATGAAAGAACTTGCTAAGCAGAGAGATCAGCTTACAGTTATACTTAGTATTGGCAAATGCCTCAGTCAAGAATACAAACATAGCACATTTTCCCAAGGTTCCTAGATTAGAAATTTTTATTTTTTTAATTACTACTTTATTGTTGTTCAATTACAGTTGTCTACATATTCAACAATGTCCCAATGCCATTTATTCACATCTTCCAACCTACTTATTTATACCTACTTGTCATATGTATTTTCTGTTATTAATAATTTATTTAGTGCTTTAGGACTGTGATATATACAATGACCTTCTCTCCATCTAACTAGAGTAAATTAATTTTCTAGTCCAGATATAGCTGCTGTCATATTTTCTTATTGACTTCAAATTATATAGATGCTCCTTAATTTTTGGTATATTTTAAATATATCTCTAGCTTTGTATATTGTTGCACCATCCCACAAGCTTTCACTGATTGTCAGTTTACACAATGTGTCAAAGAGAGCCCTTTGCACATTTTATGCTGCCTGTTAGTTCTTCTGAAGTGCCAAATGGTGTGAAAAATGCCATTGTTCATCAGGTATGTTGGAAAAGCAGCTGTTAGAATTTTCATTGGATATTTTTTAGGGTAACAGTAACCAATAGAGAAAAATTGGGATAACACACATGCATACACAGTTGATACATTTTTAGCTATTTTACATAAGAAGAAGAATAATTTTTTTCTTTTAGTATATAGGTGAAGTTATCAAAAATGTTAGCAAACAGAAATATATGAGTGCTCTCTATGATTAAGAAGGAAAATCAACCAAAAATAAATTAGAGAAGAAATATATGAAAGTACCTAAAGAAACATATTACTTCCAATGTCAGTGAATATATTAACTTATTCATATGTAGAAATAAGTCAGGGAAGAATGTGACCAGTGGTTATTTATTATCCATGGATGATGAAAAAGGTGTATTCACAGAGTTGTTAGTAGTGGCCTCAGCTAATAGGCTAGGGGTGATATGGCTTTTTGGCAAAGACTCTGTGTTGTAGACAGGCCTGATTTTGAAATGTAGTCTTATTTTAAAATAGTTTATCTAAAGTGAGACTAGTCTTATTATTAAAAAAAATTTTCTTTCTTTTTTTTGGCAATAATTCTCAAAGAAAAAATACAATGGTATGAAGAAAATTGAATTGTCATATCGGTGTGAATATTTTGAGTATTATGTGAGGTATGGATATGACTTAATAATTTGGCTTTGTGAACTTAAAACATTGGTATTATGATCTTAGTAAAAGGAAGACTTTTTTCCAGATAAAACTCTGTTGTCAGTTTACTAGCAAGTATCAGGCTTTTGAGCATTTAAGAGTGAGCTGTGAGGAAGTAAATTCCCCAGGGTTTTTACTACTTTTTAGGTATGCATTAGCTCTTCAGAATGGTAAATTGCTACTCATTCATTCATGTTCTGTCCATCCTTTTAAATAGAAATACACTACTAATTTTGTTCTATAAAACTGAGTGGGGTGTTCTAGATAATATCAGGATTTATTCATTTACTTCATCATTTTCTTGAGAAAGACTAATCTTTGAAACTAGCCATTAGGGTAAAACAAATGAATACTGTTTAGAGAGGGCATCCTTTACATGAAAATTGTGAAAACAGTTAGTTGGATGAATAAGTAAAAGGAGAAGAATTTTCCCATCAATGTGAGACACTTGGGAAGAAATACAGTATTTAAAAAAGTAAGAGATAAACAGGAAAAACAGTCTGTAACTAAGCAGATTCCAGCATTCATTGTGATAGTTGTATAGTTTATCCTAATTATGTGGTCCCTGAGAGCAGAGAAGAAAAGCATTATATTGGCCTGATAGGGCCATAGAAGAACCACAAAAGCAAGCTCATTAAGTTACAGGGTTTGGATGTATGGAAGCCCACTGTCTTTCTTAATAAAAATGAAACTGCGAGTACCCAATGCAGGCAAAAGAGAGAGAATCATCATATAGGAAAGATAGTTGAGTGTAGCATTCTCAGACAAGGTATACTTCCCTCTAAGACTTTGGCCACCATTGCTACAATTTACGTGACCTCACATAAGTTACTTAACTTCTCTGTGCCCCAGGTTTCTCATATATTAATGAGTTTATTAATAAAATAAAAAGTGTCAACAATAAAAAGTCAAGAAGAAAAAAAGAAAAAGCAGAGAATTAAAATTACCTGTACCTCAGAAAGTTAAGTTGGCTACCTGGAATCCATAGCCATTTTTTCCACATTCAAAACAAATAAATAAATAGTTGATAAAAGTAAAGAGGATAAAATTTAAAAGAATGTCTGGAATATTCTCACTATTATTATTAATGTAGTTGCCACTACACAGACCTTAGGGTGGTAGTCTTGCCCCTTTAATATTCCTTCCTAAGTGATCATTTGCATAATTGTCCCAAACAATCTATAACTGAGAGGTGTTAGAAAAGATAATTTTAAACTAAACTTTACTAAAGACTCAGGGCTAACAGAATAGAGTAGAGGGAACAATAACCTACAGTTATATCATCTGGCTTATAAAATGTGGGTCTCCCATCTTCAGCTTGGACTGACCTTAAAGATCTATCCATATGCAGCTACTAGTTGTGGAGACATGGTGAAAGCTTTCACAAATTAATTCTAAATAATCCTTCTTTAGAAGGGTTTTTCAACTCCTCAAAATCTAGTTGCAAGGACATGGTTTTCAAAGACAGCTGAAAAATTACTATTTGATCTGCTTGATGTATTAAACTCTCATTTTAAGTTTCTGTTTTCTCTCCAAAACTTTCTTTTTCTATCGATGAAGTAGAAAAGGTCCTCTTGGCTGTTCAAGGGAGAGCCCACAGTAAGTCTGTGGGTCAGGCTCCTACCCTGTGGCTGCACAGTCAGCTTTGTCAGAATGCAGCATGACTATGTAGCACCTGTGTGAGGAAAGAAAGGAGACCATTATTGATCTCCTTTCACAGGGTGGTCAAGGACAAGATTCGTACAGACCAGGTAACCATAATGGGAGATCACTGAAGAGAAACCTAAAAGCTAAATTTGGCTAAAAGCCTTTCTCTTACAGGTTGAAGCATGTGAAATGTCTAACATTCACCCTCTGGATTAAGAATGGAGTAAGATGCAGTCAAGGAATATGACACTTTATGGCAAAGTATGAGAAAAGAGTATTATATCGAAGCAAATTACTTTATGTTGCTTTTGTTCTGCACTCATCTGTGATAAATGCAGCAAGACAATAGACTACAGGTGGCTGATGGTTATTAATTAAATAGGCAGAATGTCCAAGCTAAACTATCCATTTCTGCAAAATACCTTTAGTAAAAGAGAAGGACTTATTATCATTAACAATAACATTAAACTCATTAATAATTACCTAAAAAAAAAAAAGAATGGAGTCTAGGCTAAAATTCAAAAGCTCATTGGCCAACAATGCATTACTCTAACTTCAGCCATTGGTAAATTAAATTCATTACAAGTTAGTTTATTTATTAGATAAACCAGTTAGTAATAGAGCCCAGACAGAATCTAGGATGGGCTAGGAAAAGCCTAATGGATTGTGGACTAGGCCACTACTCTCTTGCCTAGGAGGGCTGTGATAAAATATTTTGGCTGGATAGATAACAGCATGAACCAAGCATTGTAACCATAAAGCAGAAGGTCTATGGGGAAATGTGTAGACAGGGAAGCTAAGAATAGAAAGAAGGAAATACAAAGCTCTATTTTATTATCCTCAATTATATGAGTGACTAAAACAGATGAAAAATCTGATAAAACTAGAGAAAACTTAAGAGGTCAAACCTTTTGAACATTCCTGCCTAAAGTTCTTGGAAAGATCAAAGAGTAGCCATGCGTGTGGAATTAAAAATTTAGAAAAACCCCTAGAGTTATGGTAAGGCAAATACCTTAAGACAAGATTTGTATTCTGAAAAAAAGACAGGATTTCAGGTGTGGTCCTTTGTCCCTCCCTCCCTCCCTCCCTCCCTTCCTTCCTTCCTTCCTTCCTTCCTTCCTTCCTTCCTTCCTTCCCTCCTTCCATTAGTTCAGGAATGGACATATACACAAAAAAGCCTAACAAGGGAGAACAAAGAAGGAGACCGTCCTCTGTAGCTACAAGTATTTATAGACAACCCTTTGGAGAGCACAGTTGTGGAGTGTCAGGGTTAGAGGGTGCAGTAGTCCTTTTACTGTGATGACATTCAGGAGACACTGTAGGCACTGCCATCTGGCTAGCACTAAACTATCTGTAGTGAGCTTAGGCATTTACCATTGAACATGAGTAATGGGCCTGTGTTAAAAAGATAACTCTGCTATCTGTGTAATATATCAAAGGAGGTAATGAAATTAAATCCTTGCCCATCCTATCCAGATTGTGCTGGCCTCAGCTCTTTGCTTAGCTTTGGGCAAAGACCCAGATATTAAATGTTATACCCACAGAGTATTAGAATTAAAATGTACCTTAGAAGTTTTTAGGCTGTAAGTTTTACCCTCAGAAGCATGGAATTAGATAGACACACAATATATACAATTGCTCATCTTCAGTATTGGTCTTATAAAAATGTTTTCTCAGTCACTAAAATGAAATGTTTAAGATTCTGAAATAGGATAAAAGCTAGGTCATTAAGAGCTATCTGTTTCAGCTTTGCCTCTCCCTGACTTTGTGGCTGATGAAGTCAGTGCATCCCTCTGGAGTCAACCTGCTCCCTCAAAGGGAAATTGAATTTAATATAATACAGTATCTTCCTTGTCAGACTATGGTTCTGTGTGGGAGGCATAACTAATGCTCATTTTATGTCTCTTTTTATCTTCCTAGCCCTTTGTGGTTAGGCAGGACCACTGTACTCATTCTTGTCAATAGGCTCAGAGTAGAAATGACATGGCTCACTTCAGCCAGAATCATAGAAGAGCAGGGCAAGAGCACGATGAACGCTGTAGTTATAACATTCACATGATGTGGTTTCAGAGGTTAACACTTTATTGGCGTAGGTCCCTGTATGACAAAATAAAACAAAGTTTACCTACCAAGTAATGCCAAACATGTCATGTGAATGAAAAATAAATCTTTGCTATCACAAGTTACCAAGATGTCAGGGATGTTACTACAGCACAATCCAGCCCTTCCTAAGTATTAAATGTTTTTTTATAGTTATTTCTAAATATGATTTGTGGATCCTTTCTTCTATTTCTATGTGTCCATCACCAATTTGTAAAAGTGACTTATAATAGAGGCCAATGTGATTTAAGACATATTATTTTAAAAGTATTTTATAGATGCATTAAATCACAGAACTAGAAGAAATATTTGAGGTCATTTATTCAAATATCTCATTTTATGGGTATGAAAATGATATCTCAAAGAAAGTAGATAATGGCATTGACAAGTAAGAGTTTAGTGTCATTTAATACTCAAGTACTGATTGAACTTCAATTTCTGTGATATTCTAAAAACTAATAAGGCAAATATCTGTCCTCAGACAGCAGGTATGTTTCTGCACATAGGATTTTAAGTCACCTTAAAAGTTTTTGGTGAATATTTTGGGGGTGTATTTTAATAATTTTCTAAGACTTAGAATTTCTCTTTTATTTGGACAAAAAAATCACAGTACTGCAATTATTTCCTCCCTTCTAGTTTATGACAGTTGACTTTAAAAACTCAGTCTTTTAAATAGAAAAGTAAAAGCAAATGAAGAGCCTTTTTAAGCCACCATATAATCATAAATCTTTTTCAAGATCATAACAAAAATTATAAAGATTATCTTGACTTTGGGTCATTCAGTTTAAAATTTGGACATATTAAATGACTTTTCTTTTGTCACATGATAGGTTGGTGGCAGGACTAACACAGATAACATATATTTTTACTGTTTTTTTCCTATTCAGCCCTAACAACTACCATGTGAGTATGTGAGCAGAAATTATCACTCCTTCCCTTCTATAGATTGGGGATGTTGCTGACATGTGGCAATACCAGGATGAGACACTAGTCTTTCTCTCTTCTCATTTGGGAACCTTTAATAACCTTTATGACCTCAGGTAGGTGCTTCCCATTCATGCCAGTCTTTTAAGCTGATATACAGGGATAGGTTCCCCAGTTGTTTGACAACATAGTGCTTTTATTTCTCTGTACTTTTCGTAAGTTGAAATACTTTTGTAGTTATGCTCTAAGCACTCCACAAATGAATAAAATGTCTCATCAATCTTGTTCTTTCACCTAAAATTTGTTTCCTG
This sequence comes from Tonatia bakeri, assembly GCA_004024845.1. Lineage (NCBI taxonomy): Eukaryota > Metazoa > Chordata > Mammalia > Chiroptera > Phyllostomidae > Tonatia > Tonatia bakeri. Next base: position 47,831 of record PVIA01002635.1, on the reverse strand, counting down.
CACTGCTGCATTATTTTAGGTTGCTCAATATGGTAATAAAATTAAAAATTTTAAATGAAAATATATGGCTAAATTCACTTTTATTTATACAGATTTTCTAAGTCAGAGATTTGTGAACAGATAGAGATATCTTCGATATTAGTTTAGGATGCAACTTTTTCTTCCAAGGTATGTTTTCCCATAGCTGAGAATCAAAGTGCTCAATAATTGTTGCAAATACGAAAACAGGTGTCCAAACCTACTGAACTTGTGTGAACCTGCTTATCACTGCTAATGCAAATGAGAGTTGGATTGACATCCTGTGAACACTATAAAACAGTTGCTCACTGCAGCTCAACATTGTTAACTATTTCACGGTGTTACTGACATCAGAGCCGTGTGTCTCCAAACCTGTGAAAGAGGATAACATTTGTTGAAATTGTGCCTTTTCTAACTTGTAACATACAACTTGAAATTTTGGAATTATTGGGTTGGCCAAAGAGTCTGTTTAGTTTTTTTTCTGTAAAATAAGACACTTTTCATTTTCACCCATAACTTTATCAATTTGGGTATTTTGAGTATGTTGGCTAACTCCTGCGGTATAGAAAGTTGATTGTTCTCAATTAATGTCTCCATTTACTCTCTGCCAACTTCAACCGGTCTCCCTGGCCATGGAGCATTGTCCCACAAGAAATTTCCAGCACAAAACTTTGCAAGCCACTTTTGACACGTTCTATCAGTCACAGCACCTTCTCTGTACACTGCACAAATCATTTTGTGTGTTTCAATTGCATTTTTACCTGTCTTGAGGTAATAAAGCATAATGTTGAAAATGTCGCATATTTCCTTCCATCTTCAATATTAAAATGGTAACACAAAAATTCTATAATTTGATAAATTTTTGTAGGCTGATATGACAGCTGTCACAATATACTCTAACAAAATTCATTCATTGTTTTGAATGAAGTTAATGACAACTAAGTGCTCCTATAGCCATCTTATGGAAAACAAACAAACAAATAATTTGACCAACTTAATACTTTCATTGAAGGCAACATTGTCCAATTCCTTTCCTAAATCCTTTTACTTCCATGACTGTTACTAGTTGGATTCTTTTTTAACATATCTGATCCTGTCACTTCCCTGGCTAAAAACATAGGGTGAGTTCAAACTCCCCAGTCTAGCACTTAGTTTGCAAAGCGATGACAAATCTGCTTACAAATTACACTTCTTACTCTTCCCTAAACCAAAGCGTGTGTTACCCTGACCTCCTATCTCTCCCTGACATCCTTTACTCATGTTCTAACATTTTTCGTGTGCCTTTCCTGTTCTTCATTTGCCTTCATCCTACTGCAATCACCTGATTTTTCATTTTATGTTTTGATCTTATCTTAAAATCCATAGTTCACTCCCTCCCTCCATAGAAGTCCTTTCTTGTTTCCCCCACTACTTCCAGCTAAAAGTAACATAACCCCAGCCCAATCATATGTCCTCATTTGAATTTCTCTGAACTTCGTATCTGCACTGACCCTTTTGGGTTTTCACAGTGTCCAGTAGACTCTTTGCACATTCTAAGCGCTCAATAATATACAATAAAATAAGGGTATAAAGCATTAATGGGGTCTTTAAAAAAGTATCCTCAGATGTGTTAAAATGGAAACAAAGAAACACTTAAAATAATTCCAGATTTTAAAATGTTTGTTCAGCAAATGATTGATTTGGGTACTGTGAGATTTTATAAAATGAGATTTCTTGATAAACAAAGGAAAGTATAGAATTATTTCCCCCTAATTAGCATTAGCAAGTGCAGTAAAGGAGGAAGGTGGGTTATTTTACTATCTGTCAAAATCTTATCTTTTGTAAGTGACAGTATGATAAATTGAAAATTTTTCTAAACAGTCATATACAAATGTTGAAGGTAGAAATTGGACTGATTCTTAACAGATAAAAGTTATAGTTGGAAGTTTTATTTTTCTAATTAAATATCTGGGATTTATTATAATTTTCCCTTTCTTCCGAAGTAGAATAATTAATCACTGCTTGTCCAATTTCAATATGAGTGAGATTTTACAATTAATCAGGATATGATAACTTTTTCCATCTTCTTCACTGATGACTTGTAAAATTCTATCCATGAATCCCTTTAAAGAAAGCTGAGTTTACTTTTATCTAGCTAGCTAGAAAAAAATATCGTTTACAAACATCAACAACAAATTAGCAGATAAACTGATGAGAAACATAATTTTCCCTTTCTCAAATGATATTTTTAAGGGAAAAATGAAAACAAAGAATTTTGAGGATGTATTTAAATGAACAAGAGGAATTTAATTTCCTTAAACTCACAACTCTGGTTTCCTAGCTTTTTCCAGGAATGGCAACAAATGAATGAAAACAATTTTTAGCATTATAAATTTGCATTAATATGGGCAAATATAAAATATTTGCTGTATTCCTTGATTATTTTTCTTGATTTTTTTTCTTTATACACACATAACTAGTAATTTAATTATGCATATTGGTTTTCCTTGTGCATTTTCACTGTAATTCCTTGGCCAGGCTAACTTTCAAAAAAGAAGAAATTGCCTTTCCTCTTCAAGGTCTCTGTGTGATGACTGGCAAGTAAACTTGGTTACCACACTTGACTCACACAGGCAATTTCTCCTTCATCTATCCTTTTACATTTTGGGCAGACCCTTCAGAATCTGAAACTCTGAAGATGAAACACCTAGGCAAAAAAGGTTTGCAGTCCTTGAGATTCAGTAACTGCACGTCAGTTTGTCTGTCTCTTTCAGTGCCTCTTTTCACTGATGTGAAAGTATCGGCTTAATTTGCAGAGCTGAGGACATCATTAACTGCAGCTTCAGATAAAACACTTCAAAAAAGCTCTAAAGCAGAAAACTTACAACACTGAAAACTTGAAACTTTTAAATTTCCCATCACTTTTACAAAGTTCAGAATCAAAAGTGAAGTCAGACTTTAAAAAAATGTCTATTCATAGAATATGATTTCTCACAAGCCTCTCACAATTATTATTTTATAAGTTGCATCTTCTATTGGACAGGATGCCATTTTAAAAATCCTTGGGGCATTTGCTAGCACTGTCATGGTTGATCCTGCTTGAACTTACTACATTTTAAAGCTTACAAACACATTTTATTTCAGAGTTCAAGTGTTCTCAACTTATATAAACTCACAGTTTGATACATATGCAAAACCATGCAAATATGTAAATATGTATAATTCATATATGTAAATATATGTGAATTCCACTATAAATGTAGTCGCTTGCTTATATAGTACATGTGGCCACTCAATAGAGAATTATAATTTTTTTATTGAAGTATAGTTGACATACAATTTTATATTAGTTTCAGGTTACAACATAGTGATTCAACCTTTAAATACCATGTGTAGTGATCACCACATTCAGTCTAGTAGTCATCTGCCATCAAAGTTTTACAATATTATTGATTATAGTCTTTGTGCTGTATATTGCATCCCCTTGACATAAAATAACTGAAAGTTTGTACCCCTTAATCCTGTTCACCTATGTCACCCATTCCTCTATCCCACCCCACTCCGCTCTGGCAACCATCAATTTGTTCTCTGTGTTTATAAGTCTGTTTCTGTTTTATTCTGTTTTTTATTTGTTTTGCTTTTTAGATTCCACATATAAACAAAATCATACGGCATTTGTCTTTCTTTGACTGAGTTCACTTAGCATAATACCCTCCAGGTCCGTTTATGTTTTCCCAGATGGTAAGATTGCATTCTTTTTTATGGCTGAGTTATATTTCATTATGTACATATTTGATTGGCCAAAAAATTTGTTTATTTTTTTCCATAAGATGGTTCTAGTAGTGCTTAGTTGTCTTTAACTTTATTCAAAACAATTTTGTTAGATTGTGTTGTGACAGCTGTCATATTGGCATTCATTTAAAATAAACATCACAGTGGTGAATTTTTGTGTAGCCATTTTAATATTGACAATAGAAGAAAATATGCAATATTTTTGGCATATTATGCTTTATTATTTCAAGAAAGGTAAAAATGCAACTGAAACACACAAAAAGATTTGTGCAGTGTATAGAGAAGGTGCTGTGACTGATTTAATGTGTCAAAAGTGGCTTGTGAAATTTCATGCTGGAGATTTCTCTCAGGACAATGCTCCACAGTCGGGTAGACCAGTTGAAGTTGATAGCGATGAAATGGAGACATTAACTGAAAACAATCAACTTTGTACTGCACAGGAGATAGCTGACATACTCAAAATATCCAAATCAACAAAGTTATTGCTGAAAATGAAAAACATGTTTTTTATGGTAAAAACTAAATGGACTTTTTTGCTGACCTTATCCTGTATGTATATTATATATATCATAAAATATATTTCCTACCTATGTATCCTATATATATTATATGTAGGATAATATATTCTCACATGTTAGTTATCCATTTGTCTATCAATAGCCACATAGTTTGCTTCTTTATCTTGGCTATTGTAAATAGTGCTGCCATGAACATGGGAGAGAATTGCAGTTTTCTTACAGTAAATAAAAATCTGAAGTATTCACACATTCCAATTCAAATTTGTTCATTATTTTCAATATCCACAGCTACTATCTTGTTCACATTGTCCATATTTCTTTCTAGGAGAGTTAAAAAGTTTCACAAGTCTTGAGAAGCTGTTACACATTTTTAATCCTGAATTCAGGGTGAGTTTCTCAAATGCAAATTTGATTATGATATTCTTGTATTTAAAACTCTTATACCTATGTTTTGCTAGGATAATGTCCAAACTTTTTAAAAAGTCACCAAGTCCCTGAGATGGTGACTTTGTAAATGCCTTGAGTACAAGGATTTCCATCCAACCACACGCTGTATCTCTCTAGTACGGTATCTGGCAATCCTGAACATATGCTTAGGATACAGAACATTTGTAGAATGACTATTGAATGAGTCATAGGAGTAGAATCATCTCATCTGCTACATTTCTAAATATATTCTTTTCCATCATTAAAAAACACATCCTCTTACAACTTTATATCACTCTCTTCCAAATGGAATTTCTTGAAAAGAAGTCTATTTTTGTTGTTGTTTTCTTATATACCACCAATTCCTGTAGATTTATTGAAGTCCCCCTCATATTTTTATTGTGCATATACACTATTATTTTTTTTAATTTTAACATGCAGACTTAGTAATCAGTATTTTTTACCATAATTCCAACCAACATAAACATAGTAGCATACCTTTATTTAAATCTTCCATATTCAATTTATATGCTCTGGTTGTTCAATATTTTAGATTTAACTTGTTTTCCTTTTTCCAATCTCACGAAGTTGACATTATACATATGGTTTAAACAGTCATCATTAGTTTAAATTTTCCCATATAGTTACTAAATTCTGTAGTTGTCATCTCATCTTGCATCTTTTCTTTTTTAGGACTTTATTTATTTATTTTTAGAGAGGGAAAGGGAGGAAGAGAGAGAGGGAGAAAAACATCAATGTGTGGTTGACTCTCAAGCGTCCACTCACTGGGGACCTGGCCTGCAATTCAGGCACATGCTCTGATTGGGAATCCAATTCTACTCTTTGATTTGAAGGATGGCACTCAATCCAATGACCCACATCAGCCGGGACTTATCTTGCATCTTAATTGTGGAATTTTTCTGTTGTTCCTGAAGTACACCTCTGTGGTCAAGTTCTCTTGACATCAAAATCTGTTGCTTACTATAGCTTTGAAAATCTCTTCATTTTGGCCTTGTTCTTAAAAGATATTTATAATGGGCATATGATTTAAGATTGAGTTATTTTTTTCAGCTCATTGAAGATGTTAACTATCTTTTTGATTTCTTTGTCATTGTTAAAAAGTCAAATATTAGTCTAATTGACTGTTTTGCAGGGAATCTTTCTTTTCTTTCTAGCTGCTTTTAGGATATTTTATTTATTTGATAAACTGATTTTTTATACATTCAAAAAACATTAAATATAATTTTCTATTTTATGATCACTATAATATTTAAAACTTTTATTTTTTCCTGTTTTTGGCTGTTACTACTAGCTCTTGTTCATTTTGTCTTCTATTCCTACATATTTCATGATTTTTGAAATTGTGGTCTCAAATTTCTTAGAATTTAATTTATAGTCATTCTTTGATAACTGAATAAAAGTTGGTTTCCATCAAAAAGAGTTTTTACTTGAATCTTCCAGATATTTACAAGTAATTGAAAAACTCAGATATCAGGACTGGCTGGTGTAGCTTAGTGGATTGAGTGTGGGCTGCGAACCAGGCATCGCAGGTTCGATTCCCAGTCAGGGCACATGCCTAGGTTGCAGGCCATGTCCCCCAGCAACCGCACATTGGTGTTTCTCTCTCTCTCTTTCTCCCTCCCTTCCCTCTCTAAAAAATAAATAAATAAAATCTTTAAAAAAAAAAGATTCAATTAGATCTTTAAAAAAAAACACCTCAGATATCTTTTTCATCTTAAGAATTTCCAGCTCATAAAATACACTAGATTCAGGTATGATTTCTCAGGGATGCAAATTATGTATTCAAATTTCATGGGAGGTTTTTGTTTTAATATTTTAATTTCTGTTCTACCCAGAATAAACAATAAAATTAATAATTATATTTTATGCAGCATATATTGTTTATTTTTAGCTTACATTTAGGGACCCCAGCATTGTATGGAACCCCTTCTTGGATTATGGACTCAGCTCTGTCATTGTCTCTTGCATCATGATCAGTAAGAAGTTTATTGTTAGTAGAGTTTGAAAGAAACCCCAGAGCAAAATGTGACTTCTGTGAGCTTTTCTCTCTGACTTTCCACTTTTACTGTGTTGTGAGGCTTCTGAATATTTATTTTTAAATTTCTCCTTCGCTCAGCAAAGGTTATAGAATAGTTTGTGTTAATATATTTTAGCCAGCGTTATTAGTTGTTTTTGGCAGTAGGTTTATTTAGGTTATTTCTTTAGTCATTCTTCAGGAAACAGGATTTCTCCTTTATGCATTCCTCTCTAAATCTTTTGCCTATCTTTGTGAAATTCCCAGTGGCAAGAATGATTTCTTTAGAAAATAGGCACTTTCTAATTTAGGGCTCATTTGTGGTCTCTGTCTACTCAGATACAGTTGACAAAAAAAAAAAAGGTTCCACAGCAGGATTCTCTCATCACTTACATAATTTTGACTCACATGTCTCAGCTTTTTATTGAATCATATTGTTCTATCCTTTATTTTTGTTGTTCCCATGTGCAATGGTTAATATTGTGTGCACTTGTCTAAGCTGTAGTGCCCAGTTCATAGGTCCAACAACCATCTACATGTTGGAATGAAGGTATTTTTTAGATGTGGTTAATATTTAAATAAGTAGGTTTTGAATAAAGTAGATTGCCCTTCATAATGTGCTTTAGCCTAACCCGATCAGTTGATGGTCATAAAAGAAAAGACTGAAATTTCCAGAAGGAAAAGGCACTCTGGCTCCAGACCACCTTTAGATTTAGGGCTGCAACATGAAGTCATGCCTGAGTTTCCAACCTGAAAGTTAGCTCCATAAATTTCAAACTAAAATTTCAAACTAGCTAGTCTCCACATTTGTGTTAGCCAATTAATTATTTTCCTAATTCACACCCACATACCCACCCACACACACACATTTCTCTAAAGAACCCTGATTAATGCAAGTTTGGTATTTCAAAGTAGGATGCTGCTGTTACAAGTACTAAAGATATGGAATTGGTTTTGGAATTAGGAAATGAATAGAGATTGAGAGTTTTGAGTAGAGTGATTTAAAAAAATCCTAGATTTCCCTGAAGAAATTGTTGGTATAAACCTGAAATATCAAAATATTCTGCTGAGGGTTCAGAAAGATCAGAGAAGAGCTGGAGAGAAAGCTCTTTTTGTCTTTAAGGGTAAATATGAGTATATCAACATGAACACAATGTCCCTGGGAATATGAATATTCAGGAGCTTCTAGTGAGGTCTCAGATAGAAATGAGGAACATGTTACTGGAAACTGGAGAAAGGACAATTTTTTGTTACAAAGTGGCAGAGAACTTGGGTAAATTGTGTTCTAGTGTTTTGTGCAAAGTGGAATTCTTAAGTGATGAAATTAGATATTTAGCTGAAGATATTTAGCTAAGCAAAATATTGCTGATGCAGCTTGGTTTATTCTTGATGCCTATGGCAAAACTTAAGAGGAGAGAGATACATTGAAGAAAGAACTGCTGAGCAATGAGATGATTTGGGAGATTCTTTACATACCAAGATAGTTCTAGGAACAGGAATAAGAAAGCAGGATCACTTGCTAAAGACATTATGTGTGTGGCTAATGGATCCAGTCAATGATCTTAGCAAAAAATAGGAAGAGAGATGCAGGTGTCCAGGAAGGATCTGTGGAGTACCCTCTTGTCTAGTGGCTTGGGCCTCTAAATTGCATGGGAGGCCAACAAAGGTTTTGAGAATTTTATCCCAGCGAAAACACTGCCAGCTTAGATTGAAATGACCAGAGATGGACCAAAGTAAAGGCTGCCGGACTTCTGGTATCCTACATGTAGGACTAATAGAGATATCTGGTGGCAAACCTGTATTATCCTTCAAGAAAAGGGGAGAGTGATCCCACAGATGGTTCAGAGGTCATTAGGGCTGCCACTGACTATACAGGCCTAGAGGGCATGGGCTGTAGGGTGTTTGTGGGACAGGACCACCCTCCTGTCAGTTCCTGAAGGTTAGGCTACCTTCCCAGTTCCAGAAGGCCTTCCACCAGAGGCTGCAGCCACCAAAGCCAAAGCCAGAACATTCAGCCCAAAACACTGTTCTCAAGCTTTATAATTTATGAAATTTGCCTTGAAGATTTCAGACTTGTTTGGCTCCTATGACCCCTTTCTTCCATTTTTCTCCCTTTTGAAGTGGAATGTCTATTATATGCTTGTTCACTATTGTATTTTGGAAACAGGTGACTTATGTTGGGTTTCACAGGTCCATGACTGGAAAGGAATTTCATCTCAGGATGACTCATACATTAGCTCTTACCCACAGTGGATCTTAGATAATAGTTAGATGGTATTTTGGGTTTAGATTGATGCTAGAATGAGTTAAGTATTTTTTTAAGTGTTGAGATGGGGTGAATATATTTTGCCTATGAAGGCATGAATTTTGGGAATCAGAGTATGGAGTGTTACAGGGTAAATTGTGCTTCCAAAATTCATGTGCTGAAGTCCTAACACCTAATACTCCAGAAAGTGACTTTGGGATAGGATCTTTAAAGAGGTAAATTGAGTTAAAATGGGAACATTACCATGCACACTAATTCAGTGTGACAGGTGTCCTAATAAAAAAAAGAAAAGATGGACAGAGAGAGAGAGAGAAAGAGAGGGAGAGACAGACAGACAGACATGCAAGATTGTGAGAAGAGACATGGTGAGAAGATGCCTGTCTACATTGGCTGTCTACATCGTGTGTATAACCGAGGAGAGGCCGGGGACAGACCCTTCCCTCACAGCTCTCAGAAGAAACCAACCCTGCTGACACCTTGATTTTGGACTTCCAGTCTCCCAAACTGTGAGGCAATACACTTCTGAGGTTTCAGCCACCCAGTCTGTAGGACTTTGCTCTATCAGCTTTAGCAAACTGATCTACCAGAGTTCTATCTCCAGCCCTTCTTTTCTCTGTTTATCCAATATTTTAGGAAGAAGGTATTTGCTCTCAAGTTTTATAACATCTGACTTTATTGTACTGTGTCAAACTGTGTTGATGACATATATGGTATATCTATTTCAAATTCCATTTTTAATGCTTATTAAACATCTCTATTTTTATATGTTTTATCAAAATGTATCTAAATAAAATGTTCCCTAGTCTGATCATTTTCTTACATAATTTATCTTGATTAAAGACATTCATTTATTTATTGCCTCAGTTTTACACTAAGCTTTTCCTCTGTGTCTTTTCCATATTTAATTTACCCAAAACGGAAGTCTCAACAAATCTACCTTAATATCTTTGCCATCCTTAGTTTAGTTTCTCAACGTACCATTTTATATATATATGTTAAATTGTGAAGCAGTACACTATAGCATTATTTAGGTTTATGTTTGAATCTAAGATATCAAGAGGATTATTTAAGTATCTACAGCCTCCATTTATTTGTTTATAATCATGTTGCAAAATATTCAATTCTGATTATGCAAATTTTCTGATTAAAAATTAAGATAAAAAGTAATTAGAAACTTTATGCCCATAAGAAAATACTTAAATTTAGATTAGGAAATATATTTATTTTCAAAGCTAGTGCTCCTGCCTATTCCTCTAGAGTCCCACTTTCTGCTCACATCCTATGCACAAGAAACACTAAACTATTTTTACTTTCTTAAAAAAATGTATTTCTTACATATTTGTGTGTTCTTTCTGCTCACAATGTCTTTCTGCCAGTGTAGCTGCCCAGCAAAATCTTCTTACTCTTTCCAAAGTCAAAGATAAGAATCTTCTCTTCTGGGAAGCAGTTTCTGAACTCCTGCACTTACTCATTTCTCTTCATTTTGTAAACAATGGTCAATGTCTGTGAGAACATTCATTGTTTATGAATAGTTTTTGTTCACAAATATTTATCTTGTTTTGAAAAAGTGGGTTTCTTGAATGTAAGGGCTGTGTTGCTTTTGTTTTGATTCCAAAGCCTAGATGTTGTTTGCTGTCATTCAGAGTCAATACTTCCTTATCACATTAGTGAACGAGCTTACTGATTACTTGCAAACTAGATGACTCAAGTCAAATGACAATTGTTGTGGAGGCAATAGAAGGAACCTGAATGCTGGACAAAGTATAGTTTGTCATTATTTCTTTGTATTTGTCATTTCTTCATAATGGCAATAAATGATCAGACTTTGTAACTGTAAAACATTTTGTAAGACTCAAATTAAAATGTAAATCATAATCATTTAAGTGACAATTGTCAGGTGCTAATTAAGTCATAAATATGAATATAGTTCTGTGTTAGCTATGATTAAAAACCTTTGTACTTTGATGATATTGAGAAAATAACCAGGGATTTCTCAATCCTTTATTATGTTTATTTTTCTAGAGAGAATATACAATCATATCTAATTAAGTTATTGTTCAGGCTGGCTGACACAGGACTCCTTACTTTTATCCAATGACTATATATTTCTTTGCTTGGGGTCACAAGTCTTGATTTTAAAATTTAACTCTTATCATTTCCAACTTCCCAGTGAATGGGCTCCTTCCTCTAATCACACAGTAGAGCAACATTCACAACCCCAGCTCTGTTACAAACTGTGGTAAACCCTGAATACCTCATATCACTTCTGGTTGCCTCATTTATAAAATGAGAATACCAATGTTTACATACCCTGCCTCTCAGGAATGTTGTGAAGTGTAATGACAATAAATATTGCTGAAACATTGGAAATGTGAGAAAACACTTTAGACAGGGTGTACACTCTGTGTTGGCCTCAATGCAATCTGTTTCAAGCATCTCACAAGACTACCTTCTTCGGCTTTAAAGGGAGTATGATGTGCCTCCCTTTAACTGGTTATTCATAAATAAAAAAAATGGTTTTTCTATTATCATTGCTTGAACTATGTCATGTTCTATAAACATGACAATCTATATGATTGAAAAAAAGAACTTTTAAAATCCATTAGAATATGTCTTTTTAGCTTACCAGTCAGTCAGGTGACATTAAAATATCAGGTGAATTTCAGTTTTAAACTCCATTGTTATTCTGACATCCATAATAATGCAGAGATGCTTGTAGTGGAACAGCCATGAGTGGAGATATGATTTTTAGACCTTTGCCAACATATTTTCTGATATTTTAGGTGAATTATCAGATAAAGTATTTTGATGTTGCATAGTCATCGAACACTTTGGCTTGTGGAATGTCTTATAGCTGTCAAACCAAACCTTCTTTTCTTCATAAAGTATGAAATTGTTGCTTCGGCTTACAAAGCTCCATTCCAGAATCCAAATACTTCATATGACCCAATGAGATAGATGTATCGAAGTTCACTGAAGCTTAGTAAATTTGATTCACTTCAATTCCCACTCCCCCATAGCTATTAGAGTTCCTTAAGAAAATCTGATGCTTCCTTTTATGAAAAACACACCAGCAACACAAGTCAGAGATAATCAGGTCTATCAGTGTATTTTCTTCTTCTTTGGAATCCATTTGGTCAGTGTGGGTTGTGGGCTTAGGTGTAAGTCCTTCTGCATTTCTGCCATGTGTGGAACGTAAGTCAAGTCCCTAGAGACAATTAAAATCTGCCAGTTGGGCCTTGATGTTTTAAGGGAGAAAGATTTTAATAGTGAAGATGGTCCTGGTTCCTATAATGCTAATTCTTAATATTCCAATTAGCTCTAAGAGAAATCATATATATCACAAGTTTGCTAGAAGACAACTTGCTTAATTCACAATATTGTTATAAAACAGTTTCAAAATATACCTATGCAATCACAATCTGGCCATTTATTTCTTTAGTTAGAGCTGAATCTGGCTGACATTGATATTGTGTCTCTATTAATTTCCCAAATTAAAAATAAAGTCATAATTTAAAATGCAATATTTAGAACTCAGAACTAAGTACTAAGTGAATAATTCCTTTTGTGCATTTTGAACTAACCATGATGTTTTTGATTTGACATTTTCTTTGGTGGGAAGACCTGCATATCACATGGAAGTAAAGAGTTGCATGAAGTCCCTGACCTACTACTAATATTAATCATATGAAATGAGCCACAGATCATTGTGTTGCTTATAATGATTGAATTCCTTGATTGATCACTTGTTCTTAATTGAATTGTTTACCCTGCCTGTGCACAGTCAATATCATTTCCACTCCTAATATAGTCCATTTTAAAATTATGAAAATAGGATTTTTTTTGTTTGGCACTCATACCAAGATCATACTAATTCTAAATTATATGCACTACTATCTATTAGAGCAATCAAAGACAACTTTGAGAAAATGTATTGAAGATTTTAGATGCTAACCAAAGGATCTTGGATGTTAGTATATAAATAATGGGAAATCATTGGAGGCATTTGAAGGAAGGATAAATTGGAAAATGAAGACTTTTCCAGCTCTTTTGAGATATAGTTGACAAAGAACATTGTGTAACTTTAAGAGGTACAATGTAATGATTAGATACACACACACACACACATATATATATATTATGAATGATCATCACAATAACATTAGTTAACATATCCATCACCTCATATAAGTAACTATTTGTGTAAGTGTGTATGGCAAAAATATTAAGGATTAACTCTCTTAGCAACTTTAAAGTATATAATACAGAACTGTTAACTGTAGTCACCAAACTGCACGTTAGATCCCCAAAACTTATTCATCTTATAACTGAAAGTTCCTACACTTTGACCAACATCACCTAATTTCCCCCATTCCCCAGCCCCTGGCAACCAACATTCTACTCTCTTTCTGTGAGTTTTTTTTGTTGTTGTTGTTTTAATTTTTGTTTTTTGTTTGTTTTTAGTTCCACAAGTTAGTTAGAACATATGGTATTTGTTTTTCCCGATTTATTTCACTTAGCATAATATCTAGGAGGGTTACTTTTTTTAAGTTGGGAATGAGTATGTTCATATTGGTTATGTCTGAGTTAAGTAAATTACTTGCCCATGATGAAGTTCACAAAGGTACTGAGAAAAAACAAAACAAACAAACAAAAAAACCTGGCTAATAGTATACTTTTGGAAGGGGCCAAGGGGATATTGAAGACGTATCCATCAACTCGTGGATCCTAGGTCACAGTCCGGGATTCTTACAATTTTAAGGGTTCAGACTCATTGCAGAAAGTGGAAGCTGTTTGAGAATCACCAAGGATGTAAGGAAGCTTTGAGAGTTATGGGGAGCTCCCTAAGAAAGGTTAATATAGATCAATAACTGCCTTAATTAGGAATATGACAGGCACACATGCACAAAGGAACTCTTTCAATCTTGAGTAAAGTACATTTTATTAAATTTCTTTCCAATATTTACTTTTATTCACTGACCAGATATTCACTGATTGCTTACTGCATCACAGACAGTTTTGAGCTGTCATTAAACAGTTTTAAACTAAATATAAAAATCCTCTTCTGTCATTGGACTTACATGGTGGTCAGGTAGATAGATGGTGGGTGATGAAAACAGTAAACCACTCCACATGGAGATCATGGTAACCTTTACAGCAGTAGGGTCAGCTGAGTAGAAGTAACAGGTGGAATGAGTTGAGGAGAGAATGGAGCATGAGGAAGTGGAGACTGTGGCAACAGACAACTCCCCAAGAAATGCTGCTGCAGAGAAGAATGAAGAACGGGCTGTATATGGAGGGCAATGTGTTGTATACGGAGTTTTTTTTAGGATCTTTGGACATGAATGGAAAATAAAGTCTTAAATTTGGCAAGACACTCATGATGGTTTTGGTTTCATTAATTATCTTTGACTTTTAGAAAATAGACTAGCGTGATTTCTAGTGTCATTAAAATCTTAAATTGACAACCATTCAATTAAATTCAATTAAGTGATGTATATGGTCAATAGATTTTGGTGTTCAGAGAATTTTTTAAATCATACAGGAAACAGTAGGATTAGATAGTATTTTGAAAATGAAAGATACTATGAGAATTTTAAACCACAGTTATGTTATTTTAGAATCATAATATTGTGAATTAGATAAGACTTTCCCCTAAATGTGGATAGAAACTACGACCTGCTAGTCTCAAAGGTATGTTTGTGTGCTTACAATAATATGCTATATTTTAAATACAGAAATATGGCATTGTTTTCAAAAAAGTAACCAGAAATTCTTTTTCAGGAAGATACAGACCTGTGAGTTACTGTCTCAAATGACTGGAAATGTGGCTTTCTAAATTGTAGATGACCTCTTTGCCAATATGAAAAATATTAGTAATCTCTCCTTTTGAAACACTCATTTTTATTACTTTTTTATCATTAAAAGTGTAGAAATACCACAATAGATCACAAAGCTATTTAATGTTCAATCACAGCATAACAGAAATTCAAACAGAAAGAACATGTCCTTAATAACAGTTTCTCCCACAAACCTGAATATACCTAAAGGTATACCTAATATACCTATATACCCAAATATACTTTAATTCTTACTTATATATTATTTGCTACTTCATATTGATTTACATGTCTATAACTACTTGGTCATATACTTGGGCGCTACTATATTTTTATATATTCTATTCTTCCTCATACATTTAATATGTATTTGTTATATTCCTTTTACAGTGTGTCTTGTAAACAAGGTACTTCAGTGTGATTATCACTTTATTAAATTTTTACATGAATAAATCAAACCATAAAAATTATTTTCTTTTTCAACCTTCACTATGACATGAAGAAATTCTTTAAAAGGTAAGGCTGCCAAAAGATAGTCATCTTAATGAGCTGCTGTTTTCAAGAACTGTATTAATCATTAGACACAGATTCCCTGGAAACTCAAGGCAACAACACTCACCTGGAAAGTAACACGATCCAATTATAAACAAAGTCTCTGTGTGTAAAAGCATTAATTTCTCATTTTCATACGTTCCACTGCCATTCTGAACTCATCATCATTTTATTGCAGCTCTAGATTTGCCAGCTTACCACACCCAAACCTGCCTTCACAAGCAGTAGGAACATCTGTGGAAACATGAATTAATAGTGCCTCGGGAGAGACCTTGTACCAAGACAATTTTAATGCAAATGCATGATGAGGCACTATTAATACCATAGTAGAGGATGCTACATTTCTTTGATTAAAAAAAGACAAAAAATAAATATTTTAAAAAATTGGCTCTAAACTGATACATCAAAGCAGTCAATAAGTTAGTAAAGTTATTTTAGGAGGAGTAACATGGACAACTGGACCACTCAACATTTAGAATAGGTCTATAGATATACACTAAGCTAAACCAGAATTTAAGCAATCTGGTACAGATTCCAAATGCATGTTTCTCTCATAACTTAAAATGGGCATTTTTATTGATTTTATATTTTATTTTAAGGCATTTTCACTAAAAGAGTCTCAAGAGAAAAATATATCATTTCAATTTGAAGTCCCCAGGAAGGCAGCCATAGAGCATTGTCAGCGTGATTATTGCACTGTGTTTGTGGTGCAGGCAAGATACTCAGCTTGAAATAAGCGACTCTGTGCTGGCAGCCAAAGGCATAGTATAGGAAAATTCAGAAAACAGAACTAGGCTTTTCTCATTTTACTCTAAGCTGGACATGTGCACCTTATATTTGGTGGTGCAGTTTTTTCCCCTCTAGTTCGGTATTAAACAACAATAACAACAACAACAAGCTATCATTTTCACTTTCCCCATAAAATGGCCAGACATTAAAAAATAACTATTATAGATGAGAGGTTAAGTTTAAAATAAAGATAACTACATAGCATGCAGCAGTTGGACATTTAGAAGAATCTACAGATAGGATGTGTCTATCTTGTTTAGCTGCTTCATATATGCAAATACAGCTGCCATATAGAAAAATGGCTGACAAGCAGGTGTTAAAAGGAAGCAGTGGATAGCAAATCTTGACCTGCACTAACCAGACAGACCCTGAAATGGTTAAAAATTATCCCCCAAGCACCCAATATACTCCCTTAACCCTTGTGTAACTTCTTTGTAACTTCCCTTAAAGCAGGCCACTAATCTTGAGAAAGTGCATCATTTCTCATTTCACGAACGTTGTATAAAAGTTCTGAAAAACACATACCAATTTTTCTTTTTAAGGCTTGCTTAAATCCATCATGCAGAATTAAATTATACATTCAAAATGTAACTTCTAGTGGAAAAGCAAAGGAATAATTAGAAAATAGAGATAAGTTTCACCTTTGAGCTTATTAAATTGTTAGCACACATCCTGATGTTTCATTCAGTTTTAAGTTCTGTGTGTGGTGTGTCTAAGAAAAACTGCACAAGGCAAATGAAACAGGCAAGGAAGACTTCATTCGAGACTGTGGTAAAAGGGAAGAGAGATTAAATTCAGCGCCTCCAAACACAAACCAGTGGAGTGTTACACTGACGTAAGCTAGTGCAAAAGTACAAGAGGATGTTGGGGGAGAGGTTGGTGGGTGTCGTTAGACCATCTGTGTTTGCTAACTGAAACACAGAACTTAGCCCCCCCCAACTCACATACATGCACATACACACAAGCGTGTGTATATCTAGGAGATAAAGGTGCTGTCTTCCTTGATGATTACATTTCTAAGGGATGTCTCCAAGACCCTTGAGAATGACATTCCTGGGTTGTAAACATGGCAAAAGTCTGAAAGAATTTCATGTCTCAAAAGGACAGGGAAAATTTTTACAGTTGAAATTTTCTCAATTAAGTGGTCTAAGGAAAGAAAATTCAGGGACCAATAGTTAGGAAGAAACCTGTTCCAAGATTTTTAGTCAAGGTGAGGGGAACATTAAGACTATCTTGTTCACAAGTTAAATATAGAAATTGAAATGAATTCTCTAGAATTCAATACTAGTTAAAGGGAATCTTACATTATATGCATTACACTTTTATAAGAAAAATATCATTAAACTTCTGTAACAGGATATTTGCCAGTAACTCTGCTGGTATTAACAGTGGCCTTGTTACATAGGAAAAGTCAGTTTGCTTAACTGTCAGAAAAGGGACAACAGTCTCCCCACATGGTTTGTTGTCACCAAGATTAAATAAAAATATATGCGGAGCTCTTATTACAGCCCAAGATCCTAGACCACACTCAAGAAATAGCTGTTGATGTCATTTATGAGCAGGTCTCTAGATTCTCTTTGAGAATAATTACATGATTCAGTGATATAGATTATTGTGGTAAAAAGTTCTGCTACTACCTTTCAACAGAAGTACCTATTAAAATACCTTTATATTCACTATATGTAGCTATATGTAATTTCACTTTGATTTATATATATATAAATTTTTTTTATTGTCTGCCCAAAGTGCCTGTCTCTTTCTAATCACAGTATATTTCCCAAGGACATATAAGCCAAAAGAATGACCAAGGCTGAGGAGAAAAGAGTAATAATCCTTGAGGCTAGAGGGCTTTTGAGGTCACAAGGCCTTCATTCATCTTCCTTTCCTCTAGGCTTCCTGGTGGCTTCTGTGCTTTCCTTAGTAACTGAAGTGAGCCACTACTGAGGTCCTCAGCTGCCACTCCTCTGCCTTGGTATCTGCTGCTTCTGTGGCTTCCCCCTTCTATCCACAGCCCATCTTGAGGCTTACACACATTTGTTCTCCTTGTTTACCTCAGCTATTGTCTCCTCCTGTCTCTTGCTACTGGTTGTGCTTCTTCAAATCTCATCACCATTTCCGCTTTCATTCATTGGTAGTTGACTGTATGGATAACAAGATACGTGGTTATCTTGTTGACTTCTCATTGGCAACCTGTTGCCCCGTGTGGATAATTTCTTTTTTTGAACTGAGAATAGTCTTTCAAGAACCACATAACAGAATATGCTTGCATAGCTACTTCATATTTGGAGGGACAAACATAGACTATAGCTACCTAGAGTCCAAGGACATGAATATCAGGATTCTTGACAATAAACACTTTTGCTTTTAAATAACTAGGCCTCATTGGGATGCATAATGTTGACAAGACTAAAGTACAGAAATGCTACCAGCCTTATAATACCATAATTTAATATCTCCTCTGCCTCTGTACCTCTTTTTGGACACTGAATCTTCTTTCAGTGTACATAACTCACTAGACTGATAATTTCATATTTAGACCTCAGACATGCAAGATGATTTGATCACTCATCACCCATTTTTGATGTGCATATTGTGCTGAGGAATTTTTTGTTTTGTTTTGGCCCTGATTTTTGGTCCTCTTAGCTCTGTCTAAGAGCAAAGGTTTGGGACTGATAGTCAAGGTACAAGTCGTTACTCGAAGTGGTGGGCTGGGGGCATGACAGAACCTTTGTAGGAAGCCTTCCTATGCTCATCACACAAGAAAGACAGTGTGATTGGCTGGAAAATTATAGTAGCCATTGTTTAAAGTAAAATGTGGATAAAGTAATGTGTTTAGAAATTTCAACTTTCTAACATAGAGCTACATGTATGAAAGTACTGAACAACACTTTCTGTGAAAGGGCAAGTTTTCTAACCTTCAAGTCTCCTCATTTAACGTTGCTCCTGCCTATAAATCTGCTTGGCAAAAAATCATCAAGGTTTTCAAGAAGCAACCTTTGCCATTCACATAGGTTTTCTGTATTTTCGTCCTCCTCTGATTTTTCTGAGGAATCTAATCTTTATGCCTGTCTTCCAACTAGCGTGAAGTACTAGATCAATCTTAGCATGTTGCTGAGTGATTGCTGAAAGTTTGAATCAATATTAGTTTTCCAGAGTCATTTTCCTATGTGTACCACATTCCAACTGAGTTCAAGCTTTATGTCTGCCTGAGTCTAGTTCTTTATTTCCCCACTAAAAAGAATGCTCACTGGACATCAACTGGTGTTGGTGTTCAAGGTGACTCCCCACAAAGTCCACAAAACAATTTCTCAAGAGAACAGTTGGCATAGCTTTCTCTTTCTCAGGGTGAGTTCCCTGATCATCCATAGCACTTCGCCTCCCCTGGGTTCACAACCTCTCCTATTAAGACTTTTGCCTTCATTCACTAAGAGCTTTTAAATTCCAGAGTTTTTGTCACCTTTGAAAAGGTTTCTTACAGGGTCTACTAGGGAAATAATTAGCATTTATCCATTTTGATGCAGTAGTACTCTTCAAATAGTAATGGGACTAAGGAACACACTCTCACTTGTCAGTTGCAGTGCTTGTCCTGTAGATAATAAGGGGAGCGGGGAGATTGTATGATTTATCTCCATCTTTACAAGTCTGGGAGAGATAACCTAAAGTGATAGTGATTGAAAAATTTAAAAGTCAAATTAGGACCATACTTGAAACAATACTTCTTGAAAATTATATCAGAAAATCTCAGAGTCTCACTTCTGCACTGAGCTCTCTGGCCCCTGACTTTCTAATGTATAAAATTAAAATGTTGATAAAGCATTATTTCCCATTTAATTACCAGCTTTGAAACTACATGGAAGAAGTCTTGAAACTGTAAAAAGAAATATGTCAGGAGGCTGGTTAAGCACACTATTTTCTCCTATTTTATAGGAACTGTTAAAACTTATAGTGGATATGGGGAAACCAATAGAAAAATAATAAGGATGTAGAGAAACAGGTATTATAAAGCAATGTTTATAAACATGTAAACCTGTATAACTTTGGGGGCAGAGTTTCAATATTTGGAATAAATTGAAAAAGGAAGTTAGATATATATGTATGTGTATATGCATATATATGTGTATATATTCACATACCTAATGCAGAGGGGTTGGAAAGGCTCCATATGTGCTTCTATGTCTGTGGCATAGAACACATGTGAAACACTATTCTAGGAAAGTATAACAAGAAATTAACAATAGGAGATATACAGGTTTTCATGTTGGTTTAAGAAAATATTTTTAAAGTTTTCTGTTATTTGTTTGAAGTTTAGTACATTTTGTAGGAATAAAGAAAAGCAAAGTATTCTAGGCAGAAAAAAATACCCTGTAGGTGAGTAAATTGAAAAACATAAACCCTTTATTTGGAAATTTAAGAAATCTGGTTAACATGGCAAACAGCATTTTAATGAAAAAATGTCCACTTTCATTGTAAACAATAAAATAGCTACAAATTCAACAAATGTGACAATTTTCTTTCCAAGAAATATAGAGAAAATCAGTCTTGGAGATATTAAAATAAGTGTGCTTAAAGTCTTTTTAAAAATATTTTATTTTTAGAGAGGAGGAAGAGATTGAAACATCAATGTGTGGTTGCCTTTTGCACACCCCAAGCTGGGGACCTGGACTGCAACCCAGGCCTGTGCCCTGACTGGGAATTGAACCAGTGACCCTTTGGTTCACAGGTTAGCACTCAATCCACTGAACTACAGCAACCAGGTAAAGTCTTCAAATAGAAAAATTAAATAATATAAGTCATCTAATAATAAAAAATGATATAAAAATGGGTGGATTTATTTTAAAAATTAATAAAATCTGCTTTGGCTGGTGTGGCTCAGTGGATTGAGTGCCCATGTGCAAACTGAAAGCTCACTGGTTCAATTCCTGGTCAGGGTATGTGCCTGGGTTGCAGGCCAGTTCCCCAGTTAAGGCCATGCAATTGATGTTTCTCTCCTTTTTCTCCTTCCCTCTTTCTCTCTCTAAAAATAAATAAAATCTTTAAAATGTTATTAAAACCTAACTACAGAAAATGAAAAAAAGTGGGCAAGAATAATGCTTACCTTGTTTCAACTAAATGGAGGACTAGTGATTAGAAAACACAATTGAAAACATTATTAACTCTGAAGCAGAGAGTTAATGTGAAACAAAATAAAATGAGAAGTTTGGAAGGATGGAATAAAATGGTATCACAACAGGATAGAATGAAATAAATCAATGGAAGAAAAAAAGAGAAAGTCTTTTCCTTCACTAAATTTGACAAGAGAGTGAAATCTAGAATACACAAAGACCCTGTGTATGTTTGTTAATGATCAAATGACATGGGAAGTCTGACCACAAAATGTAAGATTTAAAAATTATCCAAGATACGATAGAAATCAGAGAAAGGCAAATTATGCAATAAGATATTTTGTTGTACTATTAGAATATAATTATTGGAAGAATGCATAAAAATGCAGAGAAGAACATTTCCTGGATATTGAACATTTCCTTGATATTGCTGGCAAAGAACAAAATATTAGAAATGATTCATGAAATAATCTGGTAGTACTGAAGGATGTTAATATTTTTTATATGAGGCCTGTCCAGAAGGTACCAAGGTATCCAACTATGTAATATGAAAAGTAGAGACATTTATTGAAAATACAAGATATAAGAAACGTTGTATATAGGACATTCATGCCTCAGTATCCTTCAAAGTAGGCACCTTGGAACCTCACGAAATTCTCCCAATTGTCATCAACTGCCCCATCATATTTTCCTGAATCTTATTAATGGTCTGAAATCTCTTCTCTTTCAAACGTGATTTTACTTTTGGAAAAGCCATAAGCCTTAGGGCACAAAATCTGGAAGGTAGTGGGGCTGAGTCGCCTGCGCAATTTGATGTTTCACAAAAAAACTCAGCACAAGAGATGGTGCATGAGCAGATGCATTGTTGTGATGAAGTTGCCAATCGCTGGTTATCCATAGCGTGGCCTTATGAATCATCTGAATAGTTTTTGTGGGAGAATGTTTAAGCTTAACACAAAATTTGATGTAAATTCATTGCACTACTTGCTCAGTTATTTTGAATGTGACACAGTTCACATGCTTACTCAACAGCAACTACCATCCGTATTGACTAGTACACTGAAGTCATCATTGTTCACACTTGTGCATTCCAGTCCACTCTCCTTGGCTGCCAGGTTACATTGATGTCATGCAAACCATTCTTGTTATATGAACAATGACTGGACTTTTTCTGAACAGACCTTACAATCTATCAGACTATCACATTTGTTGGCATTTTTTCCATATAATTTTTTTGCTTATTATAAAGGAACACTGATATGTTGTTAATCTTGATCTTATTTGTCCCCACTGGGAACTGGTGGCAAGTCTAGGTCCATGATCAGGGAAATGTATTAAAAACATGTAGAATAGTCATGCTATGAGTATATTATGCAGTAAGTGAGTATAATGAAATGTAGCAGAATGAGCAAATCATAAAAATAGGTTGAGTAAAATGAAGTAAAATACAATAAAATTTAATTCATACCACTCACTATTAATATCACACAAACATGTACTCACATGCAAAAAATATATATAAGCATATATAATGACATATATCAAACTTCATTAGAGAACATGGCTAAGAGAGAGAGCTAAGGCAGTGGAAATTGGATAATAAGAGGGAAAGGTGAATGAAATAATGAGAAAATATGAATTTAAAACACAATGACTTGCTGTGAACTAAAGTTATGATTAACTCAATTATATATGTTTCATATATAAAGGAGATGGTTGCTGTAAGCTTTTCTTCAGTTTCTAGAGTCCAAAAAAAGTTGATTCCATTTTTTTGACAGTTTATTTTTGCTTTTGTATAGGGTTAGACTTTGGAATTCCTTACACTGCCCTTTGCACTGTTATCCAGAGTCACAACATTTTAAAATATTAAGAAAGTGAAATATTCATCCTTTATTATATATTTGACTCCCCTTACTCCTTACTACCTGTTCACCCTCCTTCCCTCCAGTAACCAACATACCGTTGTCTGTGTCTATGAGTTTTTGTTTGGTTTTCCTCTTTGTTCATTTGTCACTTTCAGTTTTATATCCCACATATAGAACTGTGCACTAGAAACCTATATAACTTGCTAATCAATGTCACCACAATAAATGTAATAAAAAATTTTAAAAAATATGAAAAAGTATTTAGAATTATCTATTGAATGTGTTTTTTTGTAAAAAAATTGAAATAAAAATTCAGAGTTTAAATAAGTATACTTGAGCATCAATATGCAAAATGTCTTAGGCAAAGATGTGTCTTAATATAGCATGTATTGCAATATATATTTGAAATTATTAAAACATGAGCATCTTGCTGGAAGCTAAAGTTGGATATGCTCTTTCTCTCCACTTTAAGCCTGTTTCTGTTTCCCATTTCTGTTGACGCTGGTCTGAAAATATCAGCAGCAGTTCTTATTTCATATCCTATAGTTCATAAATCGTCAGTAAATATTAGAGGTCCCATTTCTAAACACTGTTACCTATTCCAGATTCTCATCTTCTCTGAATGAAGCCAGTGTAGTAGATTCCTCGCTAAAGTTTCTGCCTCCAGACTCTTCTTTACAAAAGGCTCCAAAATAAATATTTCTCTTTTTATCCCATTGTTGTTTACTCACAATCTGTAAAGCAATAAGATAAATTTATTTACTGTTTCTCAAATATTGTATATGCTTTTATGTCTACCTCAAGTGCCTTCTTCATGAACAAATTCTAAATTATTTCTGTTATTCATACAATTAATTATACATACAATTGACCTAAAGGAGCTTTTATCCTACACAATACCTTTTTACATATAACCTGATTACTTTTGCTAATAATATTTTATGTTTTTAAGTATATATACACTTCACTTCCCTAAAAGTTAGAACCTTAAGTGCAGAAATAGATCTTCTATCTTTGTATCTATCTCTTATTTTTCTAAGTCTTTTGTATAAATTTGACACTCAGCAAATATCTGTTCAGTTGACATTAAAACTGTATGTAACTTGCTTATCAAAAGTTGGCAATGTGTCATCCATTATATATATATTATGTTTCATATATGTACAGAGAGAATGCTCATAATTATGAATTTTTTCTTTTACTATCTTATTCCAAAAAAGAGGCAATTAACAGTTATTTTAGGACAGTGTTAAATATACATTTTTCTGTGTAGAAATGCCAAAAGAAACACCCCTGCAAGCTGGAAAATATGGCAGTTGTCTCTTTTTGCTTTGTTGAAAAGAGAGCCTATATTTAAAGATCAGCTGACTTATGATTTCATGGAAATCTTTATAAATATTTGAATTCTTTGAGGCTAAAACATGGCTCCTTATGAAATATCATTAAATAACAGGCTGTAATTGAAATTTTATGTGCTCTAGGATCAAGGTTATTCTGTGACATTTCCCTGTCTACCAAATGATAATAAACATATTTATATCCATGCTGGTAGTCAAATTGTTGTAAATGGGCTATAAGGGAATATTTTCTTCTAAATTCCTTGACTGAATTTGTGTTAGGCTGTGAGCCAAGCCATTCTTACCTCTAATATTCTTAGTAATTGCTCCAGACAGTGCTGTTATTGCCCATTCTGCTCTATATTTAAAGTAAGGAACATACATTGATTAATTATCACCAATTTTATTCATCAGATTCCATCACTAGTACAAAGCATATCACTAGCCTTGGAGGGTGGGTTATTTTTAAAGGGCTTTGCATGTAGTGTTCTTATTGTAGATGCCTAGAGTGGACTCATCACTCCTGAGATCCTTTCTGTCCTGATTGGGCCCTGAAAACTCAGTCCCCGGTGACAGCTGCATAAGTCCTGACTGTGCAATGTTATCCTGATTTCTATCATTACCCTTTGAACTTTCTCAATACTTTTATGCTAATAATTTGATTCCCAGTACACCCAGTGAGGCAGATGAAAGGAATATGACCATCTCCTTTTACATATGAGAAAACTGAAACCCAGAAAGATTAAATGAATCACTTAAGCTTAGTGTCAGAAACCAGTTATCTAGGCTTCTAGTTCTTTTTTATTTCTATAATGTTTTGCTATAATTTTTGGCTGATTATATGCTTTCTGAGGAAAATGGAATCAAGTTTTTATGTAGTTATTTTAGCACACTGTGTCAAAAAGATGTTGGAAAACAAATGATGCTCATTTGAGTAATTTTGAAGACCACAGGGGGGGAAAAACCTAAATATTGTTTAAACTTGTGTAGTTTCTATTTTATGATGTTTTTCCTTAAAGGCTTGAATAATTACACTAAGATACTAATTATTATTACTATTTTTATTGCTATATTGGAATGGGCCATTCAGTGAAGCACAAGTCTACTAAAAATAGCACCAGGAATGTTGAAGAATCAGTGAGAAAGTAAACGAATAGCATGATATCTATGGTCATAAATCTCTTTCTTCTCCCCCAACTTCTAATAAACCTGCTTGAAGCTGATTAGTCCAAACAAGCTATATTCCAGACTATGAAAGGAGCAAAAATTACGTGTAGTGTTCAAATAACTCAAGTTGCTGACTTTTGATCCTACTTCCTGGTATCTTGTCCTACCTGAATTATGCAGTAATATGAATGAACACGTCTTTAAATACTTTTATTTTATTATAGCATTCTGATAGTTTTCCATATATAAAAATATAGTCCAAATAGTCATGAATTCTGAGAAGTGTATCATCTTGCCACATATCTCAGAATTTAGTGGGAACAAAGTTCTATTGTGGACTACATATTGGTGTTCTAGAGAACCTCACCCTATTTTTATATTATGTAAACAGCTTCCTTACCCATGGGAATTACCTTGCTAGAAAATGCAACAGGGTGAAATTAAAGAAGGCGTTTCCAAATATCAAAGAATAAATGGCCAGTATATAGCTGGATCCAATATTTAATCTTGCAGATCTCTACTCTCTTTTACAGAGCCTAGTATATTAGAATTAATTTTTAGGTGTATTTTTTTTTAGATAAATCTCAACTCAGATGATGATGCCTCGTACACAACCTCTATCGAGGGAGCAGATTGGGATTTAGTATTACTGCTGTATTTGTAAAACTCTTTCATCACCTTTTTACTGTGTTGAAATGTTCTTGATCCATACTTTTCCCTCTTATGGGAATTTGATGGTGTAGTCAACAGCAATATCAGTACATATGTTCCTGGGTGGGGAGAGACAGCTGTGCTCACCTGCAAGTGGCATGCACCATGAAGGACTTAATTCAAACAGATGCAACCTAATGAAGACATTAAGAGATGTCTTCCTCGCCATGCACACACATCTCAGAGCTTAGCAGAAACAAAGTTCTAAATTGACTGTTGATTTTTTACGTGCTTACCTTTATTCACAAGACAATATATTTATAAATTATAATCAAAAGGGTTTATTTTAGATAAAAAACAACAACAGGAATTCATGACTTGTTTTTCATGGAGATTCTCTTTTACTTCTCCAGGTCTTTGTTTAAGCCAAAATCCTGTCTTCTTTAAATTCAGTCCATTTGGATAATTTACTTTTGGGGACAGCATGGTTATTGGATATTACTTATAATGCATGATCACCTCTCTCACAAACCTTCATCATCATGTTCTATTTGCTTAAGGCAGAACTTCTGAACGAAGACCACTTGGCCTTCCAGGAAAGACATGCGTGCAATGTTTATGTTTTGATTCTATGTTTATGTAGATGATTCTAGTCGCTTGGATCTTTACCTAGTTGTCAGATTCTTTTTTTATTTGACTACAGACCTTTTTCACCCATTTGCTCAATATTGCAGGGACTGGAAGACTGTAGACTGCATTTCCCAATTCATTGCCAGCTGGTCTCTTTTGAGTTTAACAGCATAAGACATGTCAGGGAAAAAAAGGGTCCATTTTGCTTCTGAACTGCTAGTCCCATTTCAGAATTCAAATACTTGGGGCTCATATCTCTCCAGTAGTTTCAGCACTTACCACGAAGTGATGTCAGTTATATTACAGTTAGTTTAGATTTGTTGGTTCAAATTCAGGGTTAAAACAACCTCCTCCTCCCTAAGTTTCATGTTTTTTCTCTCTTAAATTCTCACCTTATCTCTTTTCTAAATTCTTTTAGTTAATTATAGCATATTTGAATTCAGTTCCTTGCACTAAATCTTTCTCTGCTTGGAGTATCTAGAAATCTGATTGATGCTGCATTTGTTATAGGAAATAATCCCAGGATATTGATCTTTAAAGATGACAATTTGGGTGGGCTTTTTGACTTGACTAGTCTTGAACGTGATAATAACCTAACTGACAGTGGAAAACAAGGTAATTTAAATGCATGCAGTAAAAGAACAGTTATTTAATTCACTATTTATTTTTGCTTGGGATGGGGTTCCAATTGAAGGCACAGCTTTGAGACACTGGTTGATTGCTGCAATTTACTTTTTTGGTGAGAAAGATGATTGCAAAGACTGAGGCTTTCTTGCAATTTATGATTAAGTTTTGTGGAAAAAAGAACAAGCACGGGTCTATAAAATTTTAGCAAAAGTCACAGAATTGGCACCAGTGACATTCTGTGATTATGCTACAAGTATATCTTATCTCATTATAAGAATATTACAGCTGAAATTCAAGCTGAAAGTTTGATTTTGTATGAGGGAGAGTTAAAATATATGTTGATTAATAAACTTATTGCTCTGATTGAAAATTAGAGAATCAACTGGGACACAAAATGATATCCTGAGAATTGTAATGAGGGCATATGTGAAGACTCAGGTAAATCTCCAAAACTTGAACAACCAAATCCCCTTGAGACTTCTTAGCTAGGGAACAAATATTGTGCCCTATTTAAGGAGACTGTCCTTTCTCTCTTTGAAGATCCTATGATGATATCAGGTGTGGATTTACCTTTCAAAGGGATACACATTTGCATCAGGACTCCCCCTGTTATCTCTCATTGTCCCAGGATCAGAATTAGAGTTACATCCATTATCCTTGGTCCAGGGAGACACATGTAGTCTGAACCAGGAATAGATAATTAGTACCCCCATTTTTTTCAAAATGCTATTCTATTTCAGCAGAAATCTGAGAAATATATTAGGAAGTGAAGTTTTATGGTTCTAGACTAGAGGTCAGAAAACTGAATTATGTAAGTTAATCTGTTTTTGCAAATAATGTTTTATTGCAACATAGCTGTATATTCATTAATGTATATGTCAGTGGCTACTGTTGTGCGAAAATGGCAGAATTGAGGGGTTGCAACAGAAACTTTATGGCCATTAAGCCTAAAATATTCACCATTGGCTTCTTCAGAAAAAAGTTTGCTGACTCCTGATTTAAACCAAGGAAGATAGAGTGTCACATTGGATCAGGCTAATTTCATGATATTGATGTTTTACCCAAATCCAGAAGTAATGTGTTTCCTACACTAGCTCAATTGATTGGTAGGAGCCTGGATCAAAAATTGTCCTCACATTAAGTGAGGTTGAGATAAAAGAAATTGTTTAGTATTAAGTAGATGATTTAAAGATATAAGAATATTTAATTGAATTTACTTATGTAACTTCCACCACCCTCCAATATGCATCCCAAGAGAGCCCAAACTCCATCTCTTCAGTGCAATATTATGAAATGCATCAGTGGCTGAGGCACCAGTGCCATTGTGCTGACTACCCTCTGCGTAGCTGAGGGTAGGAGATGTGGCCATTCACCCCAGATCCCCAGTTACAAATGGCATGGTGAGATCTAGGAGACAGGCATCTCTCTAGAGTAACTATCAGATTAGAGTAACTAATGATAGTAATGCTGGAAGAGTAAATAAGTGTTTTAATATGTAAAAATTGTTGATAGTAGCCAATGATTGATCATAGCAATGAAATAGTTGGGCAGCTCATAAAATAATCATGACATGGATTATATAATCAGTAAAACTCTGGATCTGGTGAACAGAGATCTGACTTCATTCATTTCACAGACAGCTAGTTTACACATCCAGAGTTACTTAATTAAGGAAAGCTTTGTCCTCTTGAAGAAGAATCTTGTGAATTTCTAGGTTACTGTCTGTAAATTTTTACATTACAGTGTTCTAAGGCTTGTCAGAACGTCCCCTTAAAAGGGAGAGGAAAATCAATACATCTTTTACTACCATATATCCTATACACACAATGCTTGGTACCATATTCCTCCTTATTTTCAAGGCAATGTTGACCCATCTGGGTATTCTGTTTTAAGCCATCTGTTGGAATGGCACTTTAAATGAGGCTCAAAGCAAACCAATGCTGTGAGGAAAGATCAAGGCTAAGTATTCAGTACAAGGTTATTTGTTCCTTGGGCCTTGTGATAAAGTAAATCCCATGGCACTGATGTGTTTGCAGCAGACAGAGATGATTTAAGGAGCCAACCTTCAAATATAATCCCAGGGCCAGCCTCCAAGGCATATTAAGAAAGTCACGTCCCCAGATGTTATATATCTTTTTATAACTTGCCCCTATGTCTTCATGGAGACTGAATGCTTTACCAAAAAACATTAAGTACTCTGTATTCCAGGTGTCACACTATGAACCCCATGTTAGCTGATCATCCAATCCATAAAAACCCAATGTGCATTGTCCCTAAACAGGTCATGTGTCATGATCCCTAAACAGATAGACTTAGTACCTATCAAATTGTCTATAGACAGATAATGAAGACACTATGAATTTCATGAACCAGAAGCTTAGAGTTCTAAAGAACTTATTCCTGCTACATTGATTTATTTATCTTAACTCACATCTCTGCTTTCATACTGAGTACTCTGTAAACATAGCAATAATGAGAAAATCCTAAGACATGGTTTATACGTGTTCTGCATGATTCAGCAATTTGAGATGGCACTGAAGGATGTGGAAAAGAAATCCTTTAGGAGGACACATATTTAGGACATATATTGTGCACTTTGATGAGACGATAGTGGTGTATATTAAATTTTGGACAGTGGCTCATCGTTTGGCTAAAACATGTAAAAACATGTAAAATACATAATTAAAAGATGATGACAAAGTAGTTTGAAGAAGAAAAACACATGGATGAATCTTTCAACAATGGGCATATAATATAGGATACCTGTTCCCATGTAACTCATCTCTACGTGGCACTCATTACTGAGGAGGATCTCAAAATGCAGTGGATAAGATGACCTACACTCTTTGTGTCAGTTAACCTCTTTTTTTGACACCTGGCTTCTTGCTCAATGAGCTCATCTACAAAGTCTTTGTGGCAATGAGGATGAAGAAATTATGCTTGAGGTAAACAACATGGGCTCCCTCTCACTGAGGCTTTGTCTCTCCCCACTGCTTAGTGTCTGCCCTACCAACTGTGAAAAGCTACCATGAACCCTTGGTGCATCACCAATCTCAATGGGGATCAATTATGCACTTGAAGGCAGCTTAATATATCAGACTCCTTGGATTGTGAAGGAGGTAGCAGTTTGTTGTTACTGGTACAGACAATAATTATTGGCATGGATTTGCCTTTTCTTCCATAAACACTTCTGCCAGCACTTACATCCAAGGACTTAAGGAATTTCTTCAAATAAATTCAATTACTAATATCCATGATATCTTTTATTTTGAAAAATAATAAACTTTAGAAGAAAAGAATAGTCAGGGACTTTTTGACACAGGACATAGTAGTCTAACCAAATAATTGATTACCCAGAAGCAGTTTTTTTTTAATCAGATGTTGAAAAGTTCTATGAAAGCCCTTCTATATTAAATCTCCTGTATTAAATACCATTCTTCTTCAAATCTTTAGAGTGTTATCAGTTAGCATATCTGTACTATGACCAATACATCTTGCCTTCATGTTAGAGGGTTTGTCTAGTACCTGTGGAATCATTAAGTTTTGGTCACTCTCAAGTTCAATTTTCATTGGCAAACAACTATAAGGAATGTATCTCACTCCCTCCGTTATCTCCAACACTAACAGTAATATGAATAAGACAACCAAACTAGCTGATATGTTGACTAAAATCTTTCAATTTATTTAGTTGTAAATCTCTTTGGGCATTAGTCAATGTGGCATACTAATATTTTAATCATTTTAACAAATGAACAAGTACGATTTTCTTGCTTATATTAGAGGTAGAATATTAGAAAAAAGAGTGACTGAAATACTGAAATCTTGATAAACTCTGCTTAAACATAAAAGGGTTTCAGAGAATAGCATCTTTAAGAAGGTGGGAAATGGAATAAATCAATCTGGGTAATGTGTGAACTGGTTTAAACTAATCTGTAAAGTAGAGACTCTCAGTTGGGTTATTTTGGTTTCCAGAGAATCAAAATGTGGAGACATTTTTGGTCATCACAGCTGTTTTTGGAGGATGTGACTGGTATCTTGGGTAGAGAGGCCAGGATGATTCTCAATATTTTACAATACACAAGACAGTCCCCCCTCCCCCTAAATACAGCACAGAATTATACCACACAAATATCAATGATGCCAAGGATGAAACATCTGCTATAAACGAAGAAAGGCATCTTTTAAAAGGCATTCAGGACTGAGAAAGGGTGACCCTAAATTGAAAGCCCAATACAGTAAGTCCCTTCCCCTATGTATTCAAGGAATGGAAAACATGATATTAATTATACATGATATTAATTATATTATAATTATATTATGATATATTAATATTACACATAATAATGTGCTATATTGGTTATAATATAACATTATATTATAATATACATTATTATTAACACCAACATTATGTTAATTGTAATGGTCATATCCAAATAGTTTGTATCTTCTTTTGGTGAAGTTTCTTTATCTCTGTAAGTCTCAATTTTCTTAACTGCAAACTGAGGAGACTGGCCTCCTTAGATGTTTTCAAATAATATTGTTAATATTGGGCTTGATTTCCAAAAACTATTACATGGCTACCCTGTATATAAAAGTGAAAAAGAAGAGGGGGAGAAAGAGGCTACATAGACAGATTCTGGTTAAGTCAATTAGAGATGTCTTAAAACACAGTGCTCACCCAAGGGGAAACTATACCTCATCTTTATTCTTGACTGCATTGCCATGCTCACTGAGACTTTGTTTACAATTCCACAAAAATGTGTGGTCTAATGTTTCTTAATATCATTCTGAAGTCTCAGAAACATGTATAAATAATAAAAAAGAAGTAATAACATCCTTTTTTTTTTACTTCCAAGCCCTCAATATACAAAAGCTCAATTTATTGAATCTAATTAGACTACATAATATGCACTGAAATTTTAATGAGAAAAAAAGGAAGAGTTTGGGAATATATATTGAATTGTACATCGTACCAGACCCTGGAAGGAAGGAAAAGATAAAAATAAGGAGAGAAGAGATATTTCCTGGCTATTAAAGGCCACTGGAGTAGTAAGCAAGAAGAGAAAGGCATAGTAGGGAAGAAAAGACTACAAATAAATTAGTCCTCTGATTATAATATCTTGTACTTTCTGTGTTCTATCTCAAAACTTTTTTTTTGTAATGTATGTTCATCTGCAAACAATACAGTTCTCTAGGGATTACGGTTCTTGTAGGTTATACAGTTAGGCTGCAAAATAAGACTAACGAGTGAATAATTACTGACTTTATATGCACACTATAATGTTTCAGAGCATGGACACCTACCTACAGTTAAATTACAAATGTTAACAGAAGTTCTCCATTTTATGTGATACATTAAAAGAAGTTTAACAGCAGGCCCTATAATGGGCTTCACTGTAGAAAATCTACTTCAAATATACAAAGACTATATTATAACCTATAAAATAGGTTACTCCAAAATAGGTTTGTCCATTTCATAGGTTACTACTGCCTATAAAATAACTTACTCCAAAGTGTGTTTTTCTTCACACAGAAGATTCAATAACTTTATTTTAGACTTAAAAATATCTTTAAGAGTATTTCAATCAAAAGTTAAAATACTGAATAATATCTGCTCCTCAAAATCAATGAAAAACATAAATTACTAAATGTCCCATCTGCAGCATACAGCTTTATAAAATGTCTACGCTTCAGGAGAGTTAGGGACTTGATGTTATAATGAGCATTTTGATTACTCCCAAGGCAGTGTGCTTTGGTTGGTAAAATAGAATATGGTACCATCAGCTAATTTTGACAAGGTAGAGATAGTGTATGTCTGGGGCCTATACAATATCGATTATAAATACCAAGGTATGAATATTTGGAAATAACTTCTTAATACTTCAAGTTGTTTATTTAATGGACCTTGGTGAAAAAGCTAAAGCAATGCCTACTTTCTCCAAGAGCAGGCTTTGGTATCAATAAACAGAAGTACATAGGCCCAAAACCTAATCCGCCACTCAATGAGCCAGACACGTCACTGGTGTTCCAAACATTGTGTGCACACTGTAAGAGTTTCCAAGTGATGGGACATTGATTTTGTGGTCATATCCCTCGATTTCCTAAAAAATACACACACCATACATATGTTGTACAAAAACTCCATGTGACAAAACCTCCTTTAAAGTGTGCCACCCTTTGTTAAATTACTGCAAGTCAGTGTACCTATCAGAGTC
Source organism: Tonatia bakeri (assembly GCA_004024845.1). NCBI lineage: Eukaryota > Metazoa > Chordata > Mammalia > Chiroptera > Phyllostomidae > Tonatia > Tonatia bakeri. The sequence continues at coordinate 14,022 of PVIA01002635.1, read as the reverse complement.
ACAGTGGTGGTAAGTCTACCATCTGTTCAATTTCTAGGCTGTGCCGAAAATAAATGGTAATCCAATCATCATTTTATGTTCTGCAAAGGATTTTCATGGAAATGCACGATTTATGAGTTAGCATAATGGCCTCTTGTGAGAAAGAATAAAAATCCAAAGTATTCAGTGTCTGGCTTTGGTATTTTATTATACGAAATGCAGATTATTTTTAAATTCAACCATTAACACATGTAGATTTAAGCAGTAACTTAAGGATAAAGGAACATTTTTCAACTGGCACTTTATTTTGCTCACATAGTTCTTAGTCAGTGTTGACTTCTGCTCTGGGGACAATCAGATTTATTATCCATGCATTATTTTAAAAAATTAAGCCTGAGTTCCATCTCATCCCCACTTTTTTATCTCCCAACTAAGTCTCTCTCTTTTCTTCACTTTACTTTTTTTGTCTGTTTACCTTAATTACTTCAATAAATAAATGAACCAAATTAGTATTTTGGTATAATCACAAGGAAACTTTCAGAAATAAACCTTATTAATGTTTTCTGTAGTGCTAATTGGATTATAGTTTAGAAATTAAAAAATATGAAAGTTCCACTATACTTGCCATTATCACCCTGGTATATTTCTGTGTATATATGCATGTATTTGTCTATCCTCTGCCTCCCTACCTGTCTACTACCTATCTATCTAGACTGCATTATCCTGGTTCAGATATTGGCTCAGAGAAGGAAAGAAATGTTGAGTTTGCATTTCACAGTATCATGTACAAGGATAAGTTAATCTTACAATTAATTGCATATTTTAGCCCTGATAAAAGCCATTAATAGTACTAAGGGGGTAACTTTTCACAAATATAATGGTGAATGGTGCAAAGGCTCTCTTACAAGCAAGCGTAAAGATAGAATGAATATGTTTCTTTATTTTAGAAACCCACCCAAGGAAGCGCACTGTGTGACTTGACATCAAGGTTGCCTGGAAAAGTATCACGATGCCCAGAAAATCAGGGCTGAGTAAGAGAAGGGCAGTTTGTTGGCTTTTCTTCTCAGTGTCCAGGCATCTGGGGACATCACTGTCTCCATGGACTCCATCACCAATGGGCCAGGGAAGGTACCTGACACATAGCCTACGAAGCCTAGCTTCTACATGCAGTGAAGTTCTATACAGATAAAGAGAAGTCTGTGGATATTTTACATTTATGTCATTCTTCCTTAAGAATATTTAATTCCTGGAAAGGAAATAAGTAGAAAATAGGACTACCCCAGGGAAGTGATCACAACAGCAAACTGCTGGTCATATCCTGGGCCATACACTCAGCAGCCTGGGCACGCCCGAGGGTGCGTCAGTGTGGCAGTGTAACACAAGGACATTTCTGAAGTAACACATTGAAAAGGGATGCCTTCCTCGAGCTCCAAGCATTTTTATTCTATTCTTTCTGAAGGGATTTTTTTACCTGAGTAAGATGTGTGTATGATTTCACTGCCACTAATAGTCAATCAGGAGATAGCCGGGATATAAGGAAGGAAAAGTCATTCTATACATACACTCTAAGGTCGTGAGTACCTCAAACCTTGCTTTTTTAAAAAAAAATCAAGGAAATATCACTATAATTTCAGTTAGGGATTATTTTTAAATGTTAGTTATCATTCTGACAAAATGTGGTATTTGTGTAAATTTTTCATGCGTACATGTGTAGAAATTCATTAAAAGAAAATCTTGCTATGGAAGGTAAAAACAATTAGACAAATGGAGAATGAAAGTCCATACATATCATTGATACTTGGGGTGGGTGGGTCCATGGGTGAGTGGATGGACAGGCAGTCCTTCATACCCCTAACACTTGGAAGTCCTTTACTATATAACAACACCAAGTCTTCTGAATAGTTTACATTATGGGATCTTTTTTCTTTTGGATACAATGAAGAAAACGTGCAAAACATTAAAAGAGATCATTTTAAAGCAATACAACAATACAATTTTTTTTTACTAAAATGTCATTGAATAAAAAATTTATTCAGCCCTGAAATGGTGTTGCTCAGTGGATTGAGCACTAGCTTATGAACCGAAAGGTCACTGGTGCGATTACAGGACAGGTCACATGCCTGAGTTGTTGACCAGGTCCCCAGTTGGGGACGTGTGAGAGGCAACCAATCAATGCTTCTCTTGCACATCAGTGTTTCTCCCCTTCTATTTCCCCCTTTCTTCCCCTCTCTGTGGAAATAAATAAATACAGATCTTTAAAAAAAGAAATTTATTTGATGGTTCAATTATTGACAATATAAGCAGAAAGGGGTAGCAATTCATACCTTGAAATAATCAATTAATTATATACTGCATGTCATAAAAAATCTGATGCAAATGCTAGAAACTGAACACATATATCTGTAATAAAAATGCTAATGATATTGGGATAAACACTATAAAAATATAAATTCAAAATCTTCACCACCATTACCAATGTGCTCTTAAGACTGAGGCACAATACATATTGCATGTGATTTATATAATCTTTTTTTTCTACACTACTTCCTCACATGCTTGTGTAGGAAGCTTCTGCCCATATCTCACCATAGAACTTCGAAAATTGTATTCTAGGAATTCAGTTTTGAATTCATATTCTAAAATATCTTTGTACTTTTTCAAGTCTTTATGGCATGTGATTCTCCACTTATATTGATTATTAGATACACTATTATTGTGATGAATGTGACTTTTATTTCTTAGTGCAATTAATGTGATTGCATAATAGATTTGGAGACTCTAGTTGACTTCTGCACATCTCCAGCTTAAATAACCAAATATTCTGTTTAAACGTTGTACTATTATTTAAACTATGTATTAATATTTCTGAAATTCTGTTTGCACTTATTTTATAGGTATACAATAATGCTTCTAAGAGTTTATCCATCAATCTGTTAAAAAGAGAGAGGAAAATAGGAAGTAAGGGAATACTCACCAGGGTAAACAAATCAGGGATCAAAAAAATCACTGTAATAACTCTAGAGTCATGAACCAATAAGATGTCCTTTAGTTTTCTTTAATTTTTTACACACATGCACACACAGCTATGAATATAAATCTTTCCATAATAATTTAAATCAGTATTGATTTAAATTAATGAAATGTTGGTGTGATTTATGGCTGCTAGTTTTATGTGTATTCATGACTTCTTAAGCTGCTGCTCTGAGACATTAAAATAGGAAAGATCAAATAGTATGAGAAAGACACATTTTTGAAACATCAGGACAGAGCATTAGCCATGAAGCACTAGAAGTCTGATAAAACTATGCCCTGAGGCCCCAACCCAATTAAACACATTTACAGAAATGGAGTATTTCAGATTAGTTTCACAGAGATGCTGACAGTTCCCTTCAAGTAGTTAATCAAATTCAGCTGAATCACATCACCATGGACAAATGCCATGTCTCCTTTTCCTGGCCTGATAGACTAAAGGGACTGTGTTGATGCATTAAAATCTTCTTGAATAAACTCTTTTATTTATTTCCACTTTATATTTCCTGACCTTGTCAACAGGCAAAGTAATTTTGTTGGGATGAAGAATGAATCATGCTTTATAACAGGTGTCTTCCACCCCAGGTGTGCTTATTCCTGAGGGATCCAGAGTCTGTGGATCAGGTCACTTAAAAGACTTGTGTACTAGATCTTCAACTTCCTGGTGTACTTCTCTCTAAAACTGATCTAAAACTGATTGAGAGTTTTGAAATTCAGATCTACTGAAGGTTCTGAAGCTTCTTTATTTTTTTTCCTAATAAAGTTTTATTGTTTTGATTTTTACTGAATTTTTCCATTACCATGAAGCCCCCTTACACTTCCCCCACAACAATCGCCACACCATTGTCCATGTCCATAAATTCTTTTTCATTTTTGCTCAGTCCCTCCACCCCCTAACTTCCCCCACCCCATAGCTGTCATCTGCTCTCTATCTATGAATATGTCTCTATTTTACTTGATAGTTTAGTTTGTTCATTAGATTCCACATATGAGTGAAATCATATGGTATTTGTCTTTAACTGACTGGCTTATTTCAGTCAGCTTAATGTTCTCCAGGTTCATCTATCCCATTGTAAAGGGTAAAATTTTCTTTTTATGGCTGAGTAGTATTCTATCATGTAAATGTCCCATAGTTGTTTTATTCATTCATCTACTGATGGACAGTTGGGCAGCTTACATATCATGGCGATTGTAAATAATGCTGCAATGAACATAGGCATGCTAGGTTCTTTCGAATTAGTGTTTTGTGTTTCTTTGAATATATTCCCAGAAGTGGGATGCTGGTCAAAAGGCAAGTATATTTTTAATTTTTTGAGGTATCTCCATATTGCTTCCAACAGTAGCTGCACCAATCTGCATTTCCACCAAAGTGCAAAAGGGTTCCCCTTTCTCCACATCTTCACGGGCACTTACTGTTTGTTGATTTATTGATGATAGGCATTTTGACGGTTGTGAAGTGATATCTCATTGTAGCTTTAAATTGCATTTCTCTGATGATTAATGACATTGACCATCTTTTCATGTGTCTGCTGGCCATTTTTATGTCCTCTTTTCATTCCCGTCTCCACACTTTACACAATAGCTGTTTTACCAGGTTACTAAGGAAAGGCACACTGACCAATCTTCCAGAATCTACTAATCCTAACCATATACTTCCAACAACTGGGAGCATAATTTAAAAATGTGTAGCCCCTGAGGGAGGGTTTTGCAGCAAAGCAACATGACTTTACCAAATAAAACAAAAGCAAAACAAAATAAAAATATGTAAAACTAAAGAATCAGTAACAACAGAACTCCCTGAGCTATATCTACCTGTCTTCCTGACTCCCTTTATCAATCTATGTATCATCTATCATAGAATTTAAATTCAAAAGGAACATTTCAGGAAGCAGTATTTCCATGATTATTTTGAAATGAAAGTCACTGTAAAATGTGACATGTAACAGGTAATGAAGTTAGACTCACTTCTGACAAAATAAAATAACCAGGAGAACTGTCAGGTCAAATGGATTTGATGGTGATTGTTTTTCATAGATTGAATGACCTAATTTATAGGCAGGTAGTTGTAATAATAATATCAATAATGACTAAAACAGTATTTAAATAATATACACAAAATGCCAAAAATGACCAGCCTTCTCGTTAGACGGAAAGGGAAAAGTTGGAAATAACCTCAAATGGGCAGGAGAGATACATCCCTGTTAGAAGTTCTTTTAAGGGACCCAGGAGAAAAAACTACATGAAGCACTACCTTTTCCTATTAGATCCTGGAATAGACTTGCTTTCTGACAGTTTTTAAAAATTAATTTCTTTAATGTAGATGAGTATGTCATTACTAAAGGAGAATAGAAATCACAGGATTTGCAGCTGGATCGTATACCCAAGGGGTTACATGGATTTGCAAATTGCTTTCAAAATGGAAATACATGAAACTCTAATTTGGACTCATGGACTGTTGGATCAGAAAATACATTACACACCTCACCTGACCCTCTTCCTTAGTGATTAAGGAAACTCAGGTCTATAGAGCTGTCAAGTGCCCAAGCCACAGATAGAGTTGGTGGCAGACTAGGGACCTGACTTTAGGATTCCTGAATCCAATTATCTGCTTTTGATTATGCCAATCTTTCCCTTTTTAAACCCAGAGAGTTTGTTTTCAAAATTTATAGGATAATATTCAACAAATGAATGTGCAAGAACAGTAGAGAGAAGCACCAAATAAATGTGCCCAGAAGTTGTTTTGTAAACATAAGTGAAGAATATCTCTTGGCACTTCAAAGGCCATTTATTACTAATTAATGGGAGCAATCATCATTACATGCTTGATTGACTAGTTTTGTTGTATCAGATTTCTAATATATTAACTTCCTGGATTTCAAAGGGGATACAACACAACAAGATGTGCCTTAGAATCTTAATGCAGGTATGTTTAGGATAAGATAGTATTGGAAATGGATTCTATAGATTCATTTCTAATGTGTGTGTTATTGTGGAGTTGTTTTTTTTTTTTTTTTGGTTTACATTTGTGGGTTCTTACTAAGAGTTTTTTTCTTATTTGGATAAAATCATTTAACAGTCTGTAGTATTCTCATTTCAATATTTGTTGAGTACGTCAACCAAGTCTAAATAGCTCATGCTGACTCATTGCTTTGTTGGTTCATTTACCTTTAGCCTAAAGCTTCAGCTTGTCCCCCAATCTCAATAGACTAAACTACAACAAGAAAACAGTAAGTGTCTTCTTTACTAGGATATATCATGAACAAGTCTGCATTTTCTTGTCATTGTCTGTCACAATTAAAATTATACATGACTTTCTAAAAACAGTCACTGAAAATGCTTACATCAAGTTCTAATACATATTTAAATTTAAGCTGTGTCCAGTCTATTATTGAAGAGCATAGTTTTAAAGTCAGATTGTTCGGGGTTGAATTCTGGTTCAACTTTTGATTATCTGCCTGATATTAGACAAGTGAAGTAATTCACCAAGTCACATTTTCTTCATTTCTATAGAGAAAATATTATAACTAGCCAATACACAAATTGTTTTGAGAATGAGATGAGATAGTCTTTGTAAAATTGTATTATATTCCCTGGCTGTGATTAAACATTCTATAAATGTTCTTCACCATCGTTACTAATAGATTCTTGAATCTAGCAATTTTGTTTCATTTCTTGAGAATCAGTGCAAGATGACATTTTCTTTGTGGTCTCTAAATATTTAGTACACATTCATTTTCTTTTTCTTAAGCTGCAATTATATTCTTTACCCCATTAATACATAGAATACTGCTCTGTATTTTGCAAGCATTTGCCATGCTACTCTAGACAAGAAGTTTCTTGAGGCCAGGGTCCAGAATACTAAATACCTACTAGCTAATTAACATACACTCGTTGAATTACTGATTATGCATTAGAATGGGTATGAAAGCAGATTCTTAAGTGGCAAAAATATATAATTTATTTAAATATAATTTTATCACAACTATAGAAAGATAAAATATTTAAGGATAAACATAATAAAAAGATAGACTCTGGCATAACAGCTTTGGAATGTACAAACTATGTAACTGAATACTAACAGACTGAGCAGGCACAGAAAATGGAAAACGAAAGTGCATAAGCAAGACCACATGCATCATGGAACCCCCAAAAGGCCCAGATGCTAGAAGCATGAAATATGGATGAAGAAAGAGCACTAGTTTGGGAACATGAAAACAAGACAATTGTTTGAAAGTTTGTAGAAGTTAGATTTTGTGACCCCGTGAAGAAGACTAGAGTTTTATACTCTGGAAAGATTGAATAAACTGGTACTTGGGGAAACTAGGTGTATGTGAAATAGATCTTTGTAACGAGAACTATGGCAACAAAGATTTTTTTCCATTGTTTAGTTTTAAAGATGTGACAAATCAACCAGCCCAAAGGAAAGTCATAATGACCCAACCACCTCATACTACAGGAAAGTAGTTATGCCAGTTAATAAGGTCACTGATACCAATGATGCAGGCAGAGATTTTATTTGTTTCTGTTTTCTGGGGGCTATTTATTTGAGCATGTTTCTTAACATGAAAGACAGCAAATAAAAAGGTAAAATACTCAGAAGAAGCACTGAATTCAGAAAACAGTAGACAACTTAAATAAAATAAACCAAAAATATTATAATAAATACCTTTAAATATATGCATATATAAGTTAAGCTATTTCTAGAGAAAAACATATTTAGGTTTTAAAGCTATTCTTCAAAATTAAAAGTAAGATAGCAGGAAACAAAATATAAATAGAAAATATTACAATATAAAGATGAGGAAAGCTCCCCATAATTAGAACTCATATACATAGTCACAGAATTTTAAAAATAAGAGAGCAATGGTAGGAAACCTAACATATAGGCCAAGGAGATCCACTGACTGAATAATGAGAATAAGGAACAAATAGCTGAAGAAACATGGGCTAGTGAAATAATTTTAAAATATTCAAGATGTATACAAGTAGAAAGTAGTATAATATTTGAAATTAGGCTGTGGTTAACGGTAAACATGAACTCTTTAACAACCACTATGAAAATAAGTTAATAAAAGAACTATACTCAATAGGTCAATAGAAGAGATATAACAGAATATAAAGTATTCAATAAATCTAGCAGAGGGTAGCAGATATCAGTTAGAACAAATAAAAAACAAATGCTAAGCTATTATATTTAAACCCAATTGCATCAATAATTACATTAAATATAAATTGTTAAATACTCAAGATGAAAAGCAGAGGTTGCCAAACTAGAAAAAAACCAACATGTTGTTTATATAGAAAACCCACTTCAAATATAAATATTCAGAGAAGTTAAAGGCTGTGATATGAAAAGATATATGAGGCAAGCAATAATCATAAGAAAATTGGAATGGCTATATTTATATCAGTTGAAATGAATTTCAAGACAGTGATTATTGACAAATATATAGGAGAAACTCTGTATTATGAGAGTGGCAAAAAATGAAGATTTGAGTTTTTTAATAGAAATGGCCCACAAACATTCACAGTGGAGAATGCCCAAATCAGGCACATATATCACCATTAAAGAGCAGATTGTTGGGAACAAAGAGAAGATTATAAAATCTTATCCAGAAAAAAAATCAAATTACATGCAAAGCATTATAAATTTTTTTAAAGATTTTATTTATTCTTTTTTTAGATAGGGGAAGGGAGGGAGAGAGAGAGGGAAAGAAACATCAAAAGGTTGCCTCTCACATGCCCCCATCTGGGGACCTGGCCCACAATTCAGGCATGTGCCCTAACGTAGAATCGAACCAGCGACCTTTCGGTTCACAAGCTGACACTCAATCCACGGAGCCACACCAGCCAGGGCTATAAATTTGAATAGTATCAAATTTCTTAGCAATTATAAATCTGGAAACAGGACAAAATGGAATAATGCCTTTATATTTTCCAACTAGAAGTCCACTCCCATTAGAATTATTTTTCAAATATAAAGTTAGGAGAAAAACAATTAAGACCTTCTCAAAAAAATGATTCCTATGTATTGTTTTTTAAAAACTCATGGAGAATATGCCGTATTAGAAAGAGAACGATGGGGAGGAAGAAAACAGATGAGTGACTCAGGACTACAAAGTGGTAAAGTAATCCCCAGATGAGTGTTAGGGGATTTCAGAAATACAGCCATACCTCAGGCCTGAAGAGCAATCGGCCTGGATTAGATCAGCACCAAGGCAAGGGAAGGCCGTCTTGACAAAAATGATGAAACTGATAGATTACTTGATAGCTTTAAAAATATGGAGAGGAGATTTGCACTTTTTGTAGGAAGGAATTATTACTTCACGAGACAAAATGGTATAAAAGGGAAATATAAAAATACTGTGCATCATTCAATTGTAGATAACAGTTACATGTCAATACTGTATATTATAAATGTTGACTAATGTTATATTGGAAATTATATATACTATAGTTACAGTAGATATCTAGACTAGAAAAAAGAAAAGAATTTGTGTCTAATATATTCACAGATGTGATCATTAAATTCTGATTTTCCATTTTTGAAAGAAAATGAAACATCTAAGTCTTTAATAAATATCAACATAGTGATATTTTAACGTATTAAGATATATTCCAGATCAAACAACTGAAAATGTAAGAGGTTGCCTTTATGTACCAAAATGCAGGAAGGGAAGAAATAGGCAAGGAACTGCTGTTCTTTATGTTTAAAATGTGGCAGGACTAATGATTTTTTAAGTTTTTTACCAATACAATCTTAAAAACATTAAAAAATATATGAAGTGATGTAAACTCTAATAACATAGGTGATAATTATTATGGTAAAACATTACTATGAACTCTGTCAGGAGGAGATAAAACATTTCTAGGAAAAAAATAAACCAGCTTGCATATGAATGAGGTTTGGTTTGAATATATAACAGCATAAAATTCTGTATTTGGGCCATGCCCTATACTGTGACTAGCCTATGGATATTGTCATGTGACTCTATTGAAATCTATACATCCTAGGGTAGAAAACTAAATCACTCTAGATATGAACATTGAGACAGTTTGTTGAATGCCACAGGGATTTGCTCTAAACAAAAAATCACTAATGTTTTGTCATCTGACATTGCTGTTTCTTAGAACTTTCTGCCTATAAAAGTTTTCTTTTCATGAACTGTTTTCTTCCTCATGCCTGAGAAATGGTACTCCCCCGCCCCACCACAAATATTCTGCACTGTAGAGGAGCAGTAGGCTTTAACTGCGGCACATATGTTTGAAGACAGAACATTGAATCCTAAATGTTTTATGTAGACCTGCAGCATGCTGTTTGCTAGGAATTGAGAATCTGAGTCTTTCAGCGTTTCGGAGCAAGTTCCCTTTGCCTAAAACAAAATGGCTTTTCAATCCTCACTGTGACAAACTCTTCGCTGCAAACTAAAATTCCCGTCTCCCTGTTCCAGACTGCCTCTGGCAGAGGAACTGCTTGAGTTGCTGCACTTCTGTGGTTCTAAGGAACTCTGACAGTAGTTTGGCAACCTCTTCTGTGAGGTTGTTTTTGGGAGTGCATGTTTGCATTTGTGCCTAGGAAAAAAGGAAAATAGGAAAGCCAGAAAAGATATGTGGCAAAGAACGAAAGAACAAATAAACAAGGAAAAAGATAGGTGAAACTGAGGCTTATAGAATTGGTACAAGTGAAAAAAATTACTGATAATTTTTTAGTTCTTATGAGCTATGGATTGTAAAGCAGGGTTAGTTGCTTGTATTATCACTGGATCTGAAAAAGGAATTGGGGAAAGGTATAAAATGAAGAAATTAATAGTAAATATGGAGTTAATTAGTCAATTCTTTAATTCTTAAAGCTTTGGAACTAAAAGATCCTCAACCATCGTGGTTACAGTCAATTTTTTATGTTCATCTATAGGCACAAACGTTGTATGTGTAATAAGTATACTCTAATAAAGCAGATATGCATTTATTTATCCATCCACCTATCTTTTTAATATAACCATTTTTACTGAAGTTGGGAGAAAAATGTAAATAGGCAGAATCCTGTACAAGAGGATATTTTTATTCATTTTGTACCTAGGAGTAAAGAAAGTAAAGATTCGGGGCAAACACAAAAGAGCCATATCCTTAAGCCGAAAAAAAATCTCTTCTTCAAGTCAGATCACTTTGGGAAAATGAAATCCAGTTCTCTTAAGAGACTCAAACTAAGCAGAAGAAAGAAAGCAGGTTCACCCTGCTGGCTCAGGCTGGCTTTGATAGCCTAATCTTGACTCTTTCCAGGTCCTCAGAAATACCTACTAAGCAATTAAAAAAAATGAAACTGACAATGGGCCAAACAAACCACTGCCAGAATTATCCTCAGCCAAAAAAAAAAAAAAGAACTGAAGCCTGTTGAAGTTTCTTGTTTGACTCACTGATAAGTTTGTTGTCATCTCTCTGAGAGCTTGGATCCAAATGAAAAACCGGACTACATGAATCTGGTAATAACAGTGAAGCAATGTATGTGCTATAGGTTCTCCGTCTTGTGTACCTACTCCTCTAAGAGTAATTCCTAATTTCTCACCTAGAGTTTTCAAATAGCCTTCAAATATCCTAGTGTTGTGGTGTTGTTTTTAATTAATCAGGGAGTGGGGTGGATATCCTAGTTTTGATGCCATTTTTTTTTACAAAGAAAATTGGAAAGAAGTTGCAATAAATGCTCATCGAATATAATTAAAACATGTCCTCATTTTTTGGGGGGCAATGGAGAGGCCTGGGATAGTAGAAACAATATAATTAAACGATGACCATAACGTTGTAACTCAAGTCCTTGCCAGGGAAACCGCCGGGTGCTGTAAGCAATGAAAAAGTGTGAGTGGCGCCCCGGAGGAAAGATATAGGCCTTAACAGCTGGTCCTCTTACGGGCTTCAGGCCTCAGAGGGAATCTGTTACTGTTATTCTTGTCTAAAATTTAGAGCTGTGAAGAACACAGACACAGCGCTTAATGATTTAGTACAAAAAGAACCGGCTGCCCTGATATATGAGCAGAGCACACTCAGCCTTTGGAAACTGCAATCCATGAAAGACTGCTGGGCTAAATACTGCAATAACAAAGTAATGATGTAGGATGAGTTGGAAATCAATAAAAAATGACCTGAAGGCAGTGAATTCTATGGGAATCTGGAAAAGAAGATAAGCCTGTCCTGTAGGGAAACCTCTACAACTCAGGAACTATGTAGAACATACAGAAAATGTTAGAAAACAGAAAATCTAATTCTAGAACTGTAAACACTTTGCATGTATTAACTCACTTAATTCAACAAACATATTTTAAATACACAGAATCAGAGTTCAAATTTCACTAAACAATGCTGAATGAACAGCAAAAAAGGTTTTAGCTAGCAAGAAGGAAAATCAGTCCTATTAGCAGGTAGGACTGATATGAAGGCAGTAATGGTGAGGAAGATTTTAAAACATATGAAGAAATTCAAATACGTATTAGGCATTAAATATTAAATAAAAATATATAATATTTTAAATAAAATTCTGATAACATAATTGTAAACTCACAAAGCAAATGAGGGAGCTTTTAGGGAAAATTCTGACATTCTTTTAGTGTTAGGGAAATGGACAGAGATAATGATTACATTTAGACTTCACTGGAAAAAAATGTGGTTTTTTGGTTTAGTCAGTATAACTTATCTTAATGCTGTTACAGACAAACCCAGTAATATCAGTGGCTTAATCATGAAAATTTATTTGTAGTTTATGAAAATTTAATGGGAGTTAAGCAGCTCTCCTCCCTCTTGAATATATGCCTCTGGAACATATGTCCTACAAGGTTATTGTAGTAGGGAAAGAGAGGTACACTGGCTTTTCACTGCCTCTTCACTGCCTCTTCACTGCCTCATCTTGAAAGAAACTAATCACTTCTCATTGTCTACCAGCTATTGCTCTCAAAAGGCTCTGATCTAACTACTACTCACACAGGCGAACTACTACTATGGGAATGTAGAGAAACACAACGGATGTTTTAGAGTCATAAAATACATATAGAAAAATATTTACTGAAGAACAAGAATAAAAATCTCAGCATTCAAAGTAACAGAGGATAAATTGAAATAAAGAGAATGGTAAATCTAACATGGTTAAGAAGGGAAATGTAACAAAGTTAAGAGAAAAAAAGAATTATTTTAAATAGAAGATGTAAAATAAGATTCTTGAACTAATTTTAAGCATGTCAGAGAAGACAGGAAATTTAAATTCATTAATTCAGTCATTAACATGGAGGATCTTATTTAAAATATTGATCTATTTGAAAATATAATACAAAGGTTGAAATGGGGGTATAAAAGTTAAGCAAATAAAATTAATGTTATCAATTTAACTATGAATAGGTTTATGTAAAATTCAAATAAAGCAAAGATTCACATAACAATGATAATGTATTATAAATAAATAAGCATGAGCTTAGGCATAATAAAATAGCATCAAAATTTGTGAAATATGAAATCTGAGAAAACTATAAACAAAATGACAACTCCAAAGTCACAAGTGAGATTGTGAAATATATCCCTCACAGTGACGTAGATGAGAAAGAAAATACTAAGGGTACAGAAAATAATATAAAGGCATAAAAATCACCAACTATATAAAACAAGTTATTTGAAAATGAAAATATGAGGAAAGCTGGTAAAGAGAAAAAAGAAAATGCATACATGTTCACTAAGGTAATTAAAAGGGGAAATATTTAATGCAGGATATTTAAAAAAATAAGCTAATAATTAAGCTTAGTAATTTTGAAAACTTATACGTTATAGAAAATACCAACAAAAGTATATAAATTTGAAAAAGAAAAAAGCAAACTAAATATAACCAGAGTCATTGAAAATAAGAAAAATCTAACAATAGCCAGAGGGGAAGGGGAGGGGACAGAGGGGAGAAGAGTTTTCAGGAACTACTGTAAAGATCACATGGACAAAACTAAGGGGGAGGGTAGAAGCAAGGGAGGGAGGTGGGTTTGGAGGGGGTAGGGG